>CAKAOJ020000008.1:6250000-6302500 GCA_916701645.2 Sebastolobus alascanus | reverse complement strand
CGGCACCCAACGTATCGTGATAGTGTCGAATCGGGAGATAGTTGTATCGTCCCAGTCCTAATAGTGATATAAACCCAAACATTTACAACATTTAAAATAAAATGACAAAGAAAAGTGACTGAAAATTATCTGCAAAGCAAACAAAACAAATATCAATTGTATCAGAAGTCAAAGTAAAATTTGGTGTCAAATTGACAGATAGACATTTCTTTATCCACCTGCTTGTGTTAAACTAAAGATACGACTACGACAATAACTACAGAAACTTCTCCAAAGAAAACCTGTGTTCAAAAAACATTCTCCATCCTGCCCAGCTGGTCACACGGGAAGGCAGGAAACAAAAATCACAATAAATCGTAATATCGAATCGCAATACTTAAAAATCACAATACATATCGAATCTGCACCGTGCATCTTCGTAGTATGGTATCAGGAGATAGGTGTGTCGTCCCAGCCCTATTATTTATATGTGCAGATTTAAAGTGTGCCTTAAAATCAGTGGATGGAAACTAATGTAAGTTTGTGAGGTGGAGAGTCGGGGATCAAACCTCTGAGCTTTATATGGCACGTTAACCTTCATACGGAGGGATGGATGATGCGACACTAAGTAGAGAGGAGCCACGATCTGTATAATAAACATGGAAACACCTGATCCTCTCCCACATAAACGGATCAAACCAGTACAGACGCGTCCCACAGAGCTCCGACTGGAAACACAGCTGGTGAACACACTCTCTCTTCTTACCTGCTGAGCTGATGCTTTACTCTCCCTCTGCTGCCACACATATATAGTTTTATTAAGATTAAATACATATGCTCACTGACTAATGCTGCCTGTCAAACACACACAGCCAAGTGTCGGATGTTGAGAAGCCTTCATGTGTTAATTAATGAACGTCTGGATGAGACATCAGAGGACACACACACATATCACAGAGTCTCCTGTGATGCTCTGAGTAGAGCAAAGTGCTGATCAAGGCTGTGGCCTCTCTTTATACATCCCTCCATCTCTCTCCATCTCTCTCTCCATGTTCCAGCTGTTTCTAACCGTCCTCTCGCTCCCTGTTTTCATTCTGCAGCTCCTTTTTGGTTTGACCTTTGACCTCTCCACCTCTGACCCTGGTTACATGACCTCAACCAGAGGGCTTCTGGTTAAAAACCTGCCGCAATGCAACGCAGCGTAGCGTCAACCATTCCTGGATGATGACTTTATTTTATTGTTCACCTCACTATAATTGAGACAGAGGGATTGTGTCATACGACCGTGAAGTGTTTTACTGACCTGTGATTCATTTTCTGTACCTGAACCACACCAATGCAGCTCCTTTCTTTCTTTTTTATTGTTTTGTTTTAAAGGAATACTTTGGACAGTGGCTGTCGGCACCTTGATACAGAGGCACCGAGGCACCCTTTAGTATTGTATGAGACGCACCGGGCTTTCAACGTAAACCCATCCGCATCATTATTACACACTCAGAGCAACTGACGTAGTATAAAGAGCGAAAATGTCCGCTGAGGGTGGTTGTTTGTGTCCCGTGACGTTACATCCGTAGCTTACAACAAACTTACTTATTTTAACCCAAGCCTAAACCGAACCGCCACCGCTTCACAACACTAAAATGTTAAAACGTTAGCAGCAAAATATGATGAGTAGGGATGAAACACGAGAGACACCTTTCTGTTGAGGCGCCGGTTTGAGCCGATAGTTGGTGGATGCTGAGATTCCTTCACCTTTTATTAAAATATCTATGATGACGGATCAATGACATGTCACTCTAAGCTTTCTGGTTTCACTGTGGACAGATTGTGTTAAGAAGAACAATACTCTGAGACTATCTCTGTCCAGTAGCAGAGGTCAGACTCACTGTGATGCTCCACTAACCTCTTGCTTTAGATGTGATATGCAGCTCTACTGTTCTCACTGATCACACTAAGGGTTAGCTTTGATCTGTATAAGGAGGGCTTGATATTTCTAAGTACTTGTTGAAGTGTATCAGATGTTTTTCTCTATAAAAAAGTATAACACTCAGTGATAATGACAGCTCTGGTTCAGAGTGTGAACAGGGATTATAGAAAAGAAGTGAACAGAGACGTCTTTTCTCTCCGGTTTAGTCGAGCTGTTCTTCCTGCTGTCCTGCTCCGACACACATTGATAATACAAACTGACTTCCTCCTCTTCCTCCCTCTCTGCTGAGGGATGAACCGACAATCTGCAGACTTTACTTCTCCTCCAGTAACCGAACAACTGCGATGTTTACTTGAAGCATCCAGTCAGCTTTTAACAGACACACCTCAGCTGTGTTTGTTATCATATATGTGGGAGATGTTACACATCTGTTTTCTGCATGTTAACCCCCCCTCCCCCACAATACACACACACACACACACACACACACACACACACACACACACACACACACACACACACACGGCCTCAGGGCTGCTACACATCACGGTGTGTGTTCATGTGTGTTTTGACGTGTCCTCGCTAATTGTCTCCCATCACACTCTGCTGCTGCTGTTCTCTTACAGCTGAGAGGATGGATGGATGAATGGATGGATGGATGGATAGTTACATGTGCATTTAAGGCTCCATCCACAATAATACGATTTTTGATTTAAAACGCAAAACTTTTGCTTCGTTTATTCATGGCGTTCACACTACTACTCCGGCGTCTTAGAACCCCTAAAACGGAAAGATAGAGAAAATATCTTAACCCTCTGATACCCACAATAGACCCGTTTTAGTCTTTTTTAGGGGGGTAAGGGGGTCTTTAGGGGGAGATAGCAGGTCAACAGTAGATGTCACATAGAAGTGGCATACATCATCTAAAAGCTGGGAACCTGAAGATTAATCTGAGATGCATTTCATTATGATAGCAGTATGTGATGGTCATCCCCATGCTCTATTATGTCTCGTAAGTTGTTGCAGTAATTTTTGGGTTGATACCATTTGTTACACAGATTTGGTGCTAAATTTAACCATTCTTTACCACTTGAGAATTGATAAAAAATTATCAATAATCCCTCCAAAATACCACATTAAGACTCCAAGACCTTGAGGAACACCATAGAAAAAGCCATGCTGTGATTTGGGATCAAAAACTTTTGACATTTTGAGATTTCTGCAAGAATTGCATTTTTCGGCGATTGGATGACGAGTGCTTCTGTTGTGTAAACTGCTCAGAAACCCCCTTATTGTCAATCTAGCTAGGAAAGCCATCCATCCTCTGAATGCTCTAGATTGTGGCTTTAAAGTTTCATGAGGGTGTGATTATCCTAGAGGTCACCACAGGTCATTTTATACAGGGAGGTCAAGTGTTAAAAAATGGTCTCACGACAATGAAATGTCTCCTATGGGGACTAACATCATCACACATGAATACAGTTTGGCTCATTGGATCCACAAGAGTCTCAGCTTTACAGTGATACCCAGTTTATGTAATTCAAGACTGTTTTAGGGACCCCAGTATGCAGAAATATTCAAATACATAATTTTATTCTTCTTATCATCTCATTTGAAACCAAACCATGACCTATTCCTAATCCTGACTAAGTAGTTTTGTTGCGTATATATCGCTCGTTTCACAACATTAACCACGTGTTTTAAACTGCGACAGTTACGTTAAATGTACGACCGTATTAGAGGGAAGGAACAAACCTAGACCTATGTGGTCGTTTGGGTTGGAGGACGTGTTGTTCAGGACGCAAACTGCCTGTTGTTGAAGGAAGTGAAGGAGCGGTTGGAGGGGGAGGATTCCCGTCTTTAAACGTTTAAAAGGTCGGAGGATGACAGAAGTCATCACAGAAGTGACTTTGAGTGAGTTGAGAACAAAAGAAGAACTTCTATCAGGAGGTTTTAAGAGCAGCGATGTGTCGGTTATATCCAGCAGCACTTTATGACCTTCGCTCATCCCCGCGGCGTGGAGAATCACGTTAACAACCTGAACGTCTCCAGGGTGCCGACCCGTCACTCAATCTCCACCATGACACTCCTCCTCCTCCTCCTCCTCCTCCTCCTCCTCCTCCTCCTCCTCCTCCTCCTCCTCCTATCTTCCTCCTCTCCCTCGGGCTCTGATTCCTCCTCGAGCCCGACCCCCCGGAGGAGATCGTCTCTCCGTCGGGTGAAAGGACGGACGGAGAAAGGAATGAAGCGGCGCTCTCGGCTCTCTCCTCCTTCGCTCCGAGTCAAGGTCGCGGTGCAGATTTAGAAGGGCTTATCTGCTCTGAACTGGTCTCTTCAGGGGGATCAGGGGCCGGAGTCAGGAGGGGAACGGTGATCCCCGTCCTCCAGAATACCCCTCCCACCTCCACCAGCACCACCAACACCACCACCATCTCACTGGGCTACTTTTACACTTTGCCTTTAACTCTTGATACTCTGTCTACGTATTAATATACTACATGCATGTCTGGCCGTCCTCGAAGAGAGATCGCTTGTTGCTCTCGCTGAAGTTTTTTTCTGACAAAGTCTTTTGTGGTTTATGGCTTAACTTTACTTTAAATGTATCGGTATCGGGACTGAAAAAGTTGGTTCGGTGCATCCCTAGATTATTCTAGAGGTGCATGGATTTTGCCCCAAACTGCATGTGATTATCATAAAGTGGGCATGTCTGTAAAGGGGAGACTCGTGGGTACCCATAGAACCCATTTTCATTCACATATCTGGAGGTCAGAGGTCAAAGGACCCCTTTGAAAATGGCCATGCCAGTTTTTCCTCGACAAAATTTGGTGTAAGTTTGGAGCGTTATTTAACCTCCTTAGCGACAAGCTAGTATGACATGGTTGGTACCAATGGATTCTTTAGATTTTCTAGTTTCATATGATACCAGTATCTTCACTCTAGCTTTAAAACTGAGCCGCTACAATAGGGGGGGTTAACCATGTTTTTACTGCGACCATAGTGGCGTGTTGTAGCAAAGAGTATAGAAGCAAAGAGACAACATGCTGGTGTTTTTTTGACAACAGTCGCTGCCACCATTTTGGACTGAAAATGCTCTGTCTGACAGGAAACTGGAAATTCTGGTTTTTATTTGGCCTTGGGCCCAAACTGCTGCTGTGGTTCGGGTTCGGGTCGGGCTTGGACAGAAACGTTGGGCCTGATATTTTGGGCCCGATCATCATCATCATCATCATCAGCTCTCCTGCTGAGACATTTTAGTTCTATTGCTTTAATTAGAGGTTTACTCTCAAAAGAAAAAAAGACGTGATTCTGTCAGACAGGCGGCGGCGGTTCGGTACGTGTGCTTCAATAAGAAGAACGGCTTTAATAACAGCTACACACACACACGCACACACACACACACACACACACACACACACACACACACACACACACACACACACATCTTACTTACTTCCTGCTTATCACCTCTCGCTAAGCCGTCGGAGAGAAGATATTATGGACATTCAACATTTTCAGGAGGCAGCTTGGTTTCCAGCAGTAAAAGCAGGATTTTTGTGTGAGTCTAAGCAAATATTACCCTGAACTTCCTGTAACCCCCCCCCCCCCCACACACCACCACCACCACCACCTCCTCCATCCTTTACATTTAATTCCTCCTCGCCGTCCCTCGTCGCCGATGATTCAGAGCAGCGGTCTGAAGAGTTTCTCTCCTCTTTATGATACTGATAACAAAAATGTTTAGCAAACACATTCGTGGATTTACACCAGAGGGAGGTTTTATTACACTTGTATTTCTACATGGACCGGTTTATCAGTCTGAAGGGTAAATATATATATATTTCCAAAAATATCCTCCACTCCCAAACTCGTCTTCACTTTACAAAAATATTCTCACTTTACAACAGTGATGCTGGAGCTTTTAGAGAACTAACCCTCTGTTTGCAGCCCGTTCACACAAAAAGGCGTATAAATGCCACGATAATGCACAAGGCGTTTAGCGTGCAATAAGTACGTCTTTCTTCATTTTTGCGTGTCTTTTTGTACGCCATGTATCCTGTACTGACTGCAATGTAAACGTCTGCGTATCAATGCTACGGTAAGAGTTGGTGACGTAATAGAAAAAGAGAGAAAGACCACTGATGGTGGGTCCAACAAACACCGGACTTTTAACGTGGAGACCGTTGTTGACCGGTGTTTGTCACGTGATGAACGTGACGTTGACGTTTTGACGTGTTTTCTGTAGTTGTTTCCGTACGTGTTTTACTTAGTTTACTTACTTATTTTAAGCCCAACCATGATGTTTTCCCTTACCCTAACTAAGTGGGTTTTTTGCCTGAACCTAACTGTGGACGTTTGCGTGACGCACAAATGACACGTCAAGTTTATTTAGTCAAGCAAATACATGACAAATCTCCCTTTCAGGTACATTTTGAAAGGATAAAAAAAATGTGTGATAAATGTGCGATTAATTTGCGATTAATCGCGATTAATCACGCAATTAAATATTTTAATCGATTGACAGCCCTACTTTAAACAAATATTGAGCATTTTTTAAATATACCATATTTTTTTATCCTCGTTCTGAACCTGACATAAAAAGTATTTCAGTAACCTGATGAAAACGGCGAAGAATAATAAATAAAAATGAGATTATAAAGACATGAACAAGGTGAACATCATATGTTTAAGACTTTTTTTTTATAAACAGTCGAATCAGTTATTGTCACCCACAACTGAAATTGTGTAAATAACATGAGGTTATAGCATCATCTCTGTGTGTGTGTCTATCACGGTGGTCACACCAGAAGGTCTGCCTCTGATGTTCCAGTCTGACCAGTCCATCTGCCACACACACACACACACACACACACAGACACACTCATTACCAGCTGTCACACAGCGGTCCCATGGTACCTGACCCATATGCCTCCTTCAACACATGGACACATATTCAGACACACACACACACACACACACATACACACACACACCCACACACACACACATGCTGTAAATTAACGTAAAACACACATACACACACACACACACACACACACACACACACACACACACACACACACACACACACACACACACACACACTGAAAGGTACAGTAATAGAAGAATATGTAATTGATGATACACGTGTGTTATTCAAAGTGACAAAGAGTCTAGAAGCAAAGGGATGAAACTCTGGTGCTTTTTTGACAACAGCCGCCATTTTGGACTGAAAACACCAGTGAGTCTGTGTCCATGGATGTATAAAGAGACGTCTGTAGATCAGAGGATATAAATCAACTTCCCAGTAGGAACACTTAAATATCCCTCATTTAAATCATTATGTCCTAAAAGTAGTAAAATGAACTAACAGCTGAATCCAGAGTTATTTTCCTCGCCATAATGAACGGTCATCATACCCACGGGACTGCACCGCCCTGCACGCTCATACGACATATCTGGTTCTGCCAGCTTCCTGCTAGCTGTATGCAGCTGTAATAATGGATATATTGGCTGTAATTCATCACTTTTATTATCTACTAATACACCCATGGGCTGTATGCTGTAAGCCTGTACTGTGGTGGATGTATTAACGTCTCTGTTCCCAAATAACCGGCTATCGGTCAGTAGCTAGTAGTGCTAGTAGCATGACATCATCAGGATTTAATGGAGTTGTAGGATATTTACTAACACGCAGGGCAAAAGCACAGGACACAATCTCTTCTACATCCATGGTCTGTGGTCTACTGGACCCTCTTCTACATCCATGGTCTGTGGTCTATTGAACTCCATTCTGGATCCTTGACATAAAAAAGTTTGAGATTGATCTCAAAATCTGTGAGCTGGATTTTTCTAACTTTCATTTTTGTCCATCGCTCACTTGATGCTCCTCTGGGAAGCAAAAAAGTTTAATAAATAAATAAGTAAATAGTTATAATAGTATGAATATTTATAATGTTTTTATTGTTCAACACAGGACGTTTCAGTAGAGACATTAAATATGACAATAGAATAGAAATAATTTAGTTCTACTTTTGTACGGCTCTTTGTAGGCGGACGTTTTACTGGCGTCTGGTAGTCGCTTTCAGTCCAAAATGGCAGAAGCGTTGCAATGGAACAAAAAAATTTACTTTCACTTCTTATCAATATATGTTCTTTGCTGTAGTGTCCCCACTTTAAACAAACAGTCCTCACAAAGATAGAAATACAAGACACACACACACACACACACACACACACACACACACACACACACACACACACACACACACACACACACACACATACATGACCTACTGGCCTGACAAGTGAAAACACACATGTAGAGGTTAATGTAATATGACAATGAACCTGTGCAACACACACACACGTAACATTAAAGGACTAAACTTTATTTGGGAGTCATACAGCGCTTCAGGGACGACACAGGTGTAGATGTCCACACCCTCCTACACGCACACACACACACACACACACACACACACACACACACCTCTTCCTGGTAATCCAATATGAAGCAGGTTTTTGTTTGCGACGCCGTGGCCTCAAATCAGCTCTGACGGCACGACCGCTGCTCTCTCACATCCCGAGGGTGTGTGTGTGTGTCTGTGTGTGTCACCGTGCCAACCAGTCCAGCCACCACAGTCTGCAAACACCTAGCTGATCTGTGTGTGTGTGTCTGTTTATACCCTGGTTGTGTGTTCAGTGACCGTGTTGTTGTGACTCTGTTTAGTTTTTTTTTAAGTGTGTGTGTTTATATTTGTGTGTTTCATTGTGTGGTGCTGTTTGTACGAATTGTCTCCAGAAATGTACCAAAGAGACTGAGAGAAAAACTGTATACAGTATATCATGAAAACACTGCAAGTAGTAGGGGTGGGGAAAAAATTGATTCACCTATGTATCGCAATTTTTTTTTTTACGATTTTGAAATAGATTTTTTAATGCGAGAATCAATATATTTGCTTCATTTGAGTCTATGTGGAGGTAGAGGAAGTTAACGATTTTATTGTTGTAGTCTGAGTAACATGACGTCATATCCGTTCCGTATCCGTCAACCAAAACAAACCGCAGCGAGCCGAAACGAGAAAGTATAAAACGTTGGAGGGTCCGCGTGGATACGACCTGCACCCTCACATGTTAAATCCAAAGTGGTAAACACTAAACATCCAGTAAGGGATGGAAACACTTTGGGTTTCACACATTGCAGGAAAAGCAGAGCTAGACATCACGGCTAAAGCTGCATTCCAACTCTGTCATGGACAGGAAACGTTATCGTATCGCGGTAACGTGCGGTCGAGCCGGCCGTCACTCTCATCTCCGTGGTCAAATGGGCCGACGCTACAACTGTAGAGCACCCATATACTGACATTTATGTTAAATGCATTCAAACGGCCCCGATGGAGCTGACCATGGATGTATAAAGAGAACGGAGCTGACGGGAGAGCTAGAGACCACCTTGGAGAAGTTAGAGGAAGTAGACACGTGGGACTACGTCCGGTTTTCAAAATAAGGTGTTAACAAAGGGAACTGTATATACAAAATACATATATGGAAATAAGATTGATTGGATTATATTCACCAGATGTATAAAACATTACACGTCCCTTATAAATTAAAAAGAAAATACCACTAATTTGTGAGGGAAATGTCTTTATTCTTTGATTTTTGGGTTGCTGGAAAAAATGTAATAAATAATGTCTGACAATGACTGATATATTTGACTCCAGGACATCTCTGACTACATACATGCTGAAAATCAAACATTTCTACTGGATTAATTTAGAAGTAAAGTAGAAGTAAAAGGCCCTAGAAGTAGTAGAAGAGTAGTAGTAAAGGTTGCCGACCTCTGACCTCTACTATGTGTGAGTGTACCTGCATGTGGCGTTCGTATCGTATATGAATAAAATATATACAGAGAGAATACTTCTGAGACACCAACATGGAAAAGCTACGAACACACACACACACACACACACACACACACACACACACACACACACACACACACACACACACACACACACACACACACACTCCCTGCTGAACAGAGATGTACTGGAGGTGTGAGGACATTTCTATCTACACGCCTGCTGACTTATTGATGCCACTTGTCAAATATAAATGCATCGTTGTGATCCAGCGGAGACACAGAGACAGAGGAGAAGAGGATGAAGAAGAGAGGATGTTTCTCTGTCGCTTCTCCCCTCTGGAGCTTGTTGGTTTTTCTGTCTGATGTTCAGGGATGAGGAGGACGAAGACGAGGAGGAGGAGGAGGAGCATTTCAAAGTGGCTTCCAGGCTGGAGAGTGTTTTATTGAAGATATGTGGCGGCCATTTTGTTGTCTTCTTTGTTGTTGCTTTAGCCTTCGGTCACACACACAGTGGTTGAACCATAACAGAGGAGGATGTTGGATATCTAGAATTTTAATTTTTAAATTCTTTTTATTCTTATTAATCAGGATTCACTGAGTGTTGAAGAATTAGTTGTTTTATTTTATTAAATATTTTGTTTTCAAGAAGTTTCCATTATTACTTTTAGGAATTTTATCGTAGATTGTTCTTTGGAAAGTGTGAAATGACTCCAAACTTTAACAAAACAAAACTATGACTTTAAAATGAATGCAAGGAAACCTAACCAAGTAGTTTTATTTTGAAAAGACTGGAGCGGAAATTGACACGTGGGTCACGTGTTGCTGGACATTCGTAGGAAAACGCAAGAAAAATACGTTGTTGAAAGTCGTGCTGAGCGTCACGAAAAAGAGAAATCTCGTGTTTATGTACACAAATCGAATAGATGAAATTTTGTGACTATTTCACGAACTGGCGTGAGACAGTGTTGATATAAATAGCACGACATCACAAAGATATTTTGCGTGTCCTCAGGATGCATTTTAGGCTTTTCGCGTGTCATTTGTACGCTTTTTTAAACAAAACTACGGGGTAGTTAGGTTGAGGCAACAAAACCACTTAGTTAGGTTTAGGAAAACATCATGATTGTTCCTAAAATAAGTAAAATATTTACGTAAACAACGTAACGTAAGTACGGAAAACACATCACAAACATCACAAAAAACACGTGACGCGTTACCAACGTAACTTACAAAACAAAACAGCGGTCTCCTGGTTGAAAGTCATGTGTTCGTTGGACCAATCCACCTCCCACCATCAGCAGTCTCTCTCTCTTTTTATTCTACGTCACTAGCTCTGAGTGTACTTTAATTACGTGGATGTTTTTACATTGCAGTCAGTACAGACTATATGGCATACACATGTTCTTATTGCACGCTAAATGCGTTATCGCAGCATTCATACGCCTTTTCGCCAACCGGGCTGGTTCACGAGGTGAGCAAGTTGGTCGAATTTCATCTTCTCTGTGTTTTTCTATGTACTGTAATGGACGACATTATGTGTGAATACGCTGGTTTCAAGCCTCGACTACGGTGAATAAGTCTCAGATGTCCCTCTGAACTCAGTTTGCAGGAAGAAATGTCAAAACATCTGGGTTACAAACTGAGGGATTGAGTGAGGTGTCATCCTCGACTGTGACTGGTGAGGTTTCTGCAGGTGTGTTGATGAGTTTCAGCCTCTAAAACAAACAGAAGGCGTCTCCGTCATCACCGACGCTGGAAACTCTGAACCTGCTTCACTTTGTTAAATGAGACGTGAAGGAGCGAAGGTGTTTGTGTTGGAGGTCGTCTCACATCGTAACAGAATCAGAGCTGATGACAGACGCCCTGCAGCTGAAACACCAACACATCTTTAAAGAGGTTTAAACATAAGATCTCTCCACGGACTTAAATCTGTCGTTTTTCTAATGAACCCTGGTATTGTTCCGGTCTGAGATGAAACGGTGTATAAAACCAGGTCAGAGCGTTGCGATGTGTCAGCTGCGGTAAACGTCTCTCTCCAGCAGCAGCAGGGTGACACTGGCCTGTCAACACGCCAGCCAGTGACTCCATTTCCCAGAAAACACTGCTCAGAAGTGACTTCTCAGATAACACGGGAGGTGTCAGGAGTTTAAGACGTGGTGACAGACGCAGGGATGTGATGGATCGGAGCGCTCCGTCGGGCCGACAGCAGCCGTGTGGGCACGTAGAGACGGGTCGATGTGGACACAGAGACGGACTGTTCTAGAAGGTCACGGGGTCAATGTCTGAACAAATGTCTGTGTGAACCAGATTATTGATTGATCTGTGATTAAGGTTTCTGAAGTTTGTTGTAGGTTGTCGGGCGTCATTACAAACCTTTAGAAACAGATCAGAGATATGAGCTACTATTAACAGAACTGATCCCGTGTGTCAGAGTCAGACAGAGTCAGAGTCCCCATAGACCTCCACTATAATATACTGTGTATATATATATACACACACCTGACTCAGCACGGCACCTCATTGAGCCCAAAACAACCTTCATGAAGTAAAGCTGAACATACAGCCTGCAGGCAGACCTCCTCCTCCTCCTCCTCTTCCTCCAACACCTCCTGCAGGGCACTTCCTCCTCCTCACACCCTCCTCCTCCTCAGACCCTCCTCCTCCTCCCACCACTCTTTCATGCTCCTTTTCCTCCCCCTCTTTTTTCTCTTTCTTCTCTTTCTGCCCTCGGCATTCCCCGTTCTACTCGTTCTGTTCCTTTCCTCGTCACATTCACTCTTCTTCCTCGCCTCCTTCTCTCCTTCTCATCTTGTTTTCTCTTCTCTTCTTCACCTCCTTCTTCCTCGCTCTTCTTCTCCCTGTCCTCTTTACCCTCCTGATCCTTTTCTGTCTCAAAGATATTCAGTTTACTGTCACAGAGGAGGAAAGAAACCAGAAAATATTCACATTTAGGAAGCTGGAATCAGAGAATATCGACTTTTTTTTCTTAAATAGTTCCTCAAACAGATTAATAGATTATCAAAATAGTTGCTGATTAATTTAATAGTTGACAAATAATCAATTAATTGATTAATCGTTGCAGCTCTACTCTTCTTTACTTTGTCCTCAACTTAATTTCTCCTCTTCCACTTTTTCACTTTTTTACTCTCTGTTCGCCTCTCCTTCTTGTTCTTCTTCTTGGTCTTCTTGTTCTCCTCATCCTTCCTCTTCTCCTCCTTCCTCTTCTCCTTCTTCTTCTTCTTCTTCTTCTTCTTCTTCTTCTTCTTCTTCTTCTTCTTCTTCTTCTTCTTCTTCTTCTTCTTCTTCTTCTTCTTCTTCTTCTTCTTCTTCTTCTTCTTCTTCTTCTTCTTCTTCTTCTTCTTCTTCTTCTTCTTCTTCTTCTTGTTATTCTTCTTCTTCTTCTTCTTCTTCTTCTTCTTCCTCTTCTTCTTCCTCTTCCTCTTCTTTTTGTCCTTCTTCTCCTCTTCTTCCTCTTCTTTTTGTCCTTCTTCTCCTCCTCCTCATTCCTCTTCGTCGTCTTCTTCCTCTTCTTATTCATCGTCTCCTTCTTCTTCTTCACCTCCTTCTTCTTCTTCTTCCTCTTCTTCTTCACCTCCTTCTCCTTCTTCTCCTTCTTCTTCTTTTTCATCAACTTCTTCATCCTCTCCTTCTTCTTCTTCTTCCTCTTCACTTTCTTTGTCTTCTTCTTCTTCTTCTTAATCCTCTCCTTCTTCTTCTTCTTCTTCTCCTTCTTCCTCTCCTTCTCTTTCTTCGTCTTATTCATCTTCTTCTCATCACCCCTCCTCATCCTCCTCTCCCCCACCGCTCCTTTCTTCTCCTCCTAACAACAAACACAGTCTGCTTCAGACTCCACCACCCACTGCTGCCTCCACCTCCTCCTGCCCCACACACACACACACACACACACACACACACTCTCCTGACGTCTGGAGGTCGTAGAGGTCAAAGGTCACCTTTTAAAGGAGTGTAAGGCAGCTTTGATCAAACACACACGTGAGTGTTTGTAAAGATGGAGATGATTATAAACTCTTCCTCCTCTCTTTCCTTCGGCTGCTTCCTCTCAGTCCTCCCTGTGTTGGCTCTTCTTCTTCTTCTTCTTTCTATTTCATCTCTTAATCTCTTCTTCTTCTCTTTTCTTCTCTGCATCTCCAGCCTTCTTTCTTCTTCTTCTCTGCCCTCATTCTCTGTCTCTCTCCTGCCGGCTGCCTCGGGTGTATCCTCAGATGTGTGAGGGCCAAAAGCAGAAAGCAGGGTTGTGTGAGGCTACCGTGGATCTGTGTGTGTGTGTCTGTGTGTTAGTGTGCGTGCGTGTGCGTGTGTGTGTGTGTGTGTGCCAGCTGGCGGTGTGTTCAGAGCTGGTGGAATGTTCCGCGGGGCTCCACAGCCTGCGACTGGGGGAGATAAGGCACTGGACACACACATAAGCAAATACAAGACGCTGCCAAAGACACTTCCAAACACACGCACACACACACACACACACACACACACACACATGAACACACATGCACACACAGCTGATTTCTCTCTGACACTCACACATCAGCTCAGATCAGTCAGTCGTTCAGTAAACAGGCTGGAAAAAATCAGCTGTTTGCTGAAATTGTTTCAGAGATTAAAATCTAAACAGGAGAGATCAGAGAGGAAATAATAATAATTATACAACATTAACTAACATGTTAAAGGTAGACACAATACTGTGGAGGCCACACGAGTTGCTCTGGTAGATTAGATTATTATTATTCTGTATACCTGCTCCCAAGAGGATGAATCCTTGTTTGTTTTTTATTATTATTATTATTATTATTATCATTTGGGCATCTTATTTCTTTATTAGTACCAGCCAGTGTAGGGAGGTGACATAAAACGAAGACAGAGATGCAACAAAAGTTCCCAGCCGGACTCAAACGTTGCATTTCATGGTCAACGTCTTGAACTCTAAGCCCAGAACCCTAATGATTTTAAAATGTCAAATGTTGGCGTTAAATGGTGGGATACGTTAAATGTCGTGGTTGAAATCAGCCTTGTTTCAGGCTCGCAGAAACGCACAATGTGGTTAACGTTCTATAACGATTGGTTAGGTTTAGGAAACAAAACTACTTGGTTAAGGTTAGAAAAAACATCATGGTATGTGTTAAATAATAACATAACAAGGTAACGTAACAAGGTAACGTAACAAGGTAACGTAACAAGGTAACGTAACAAGGTAACGTAACAAGGTAACGTAACATAACAACGTAACATAACAACGTAACGTAACAATGTAACGTAACAATGTAACGTAACAGGGTAACATAACAAGGTAACATAACAAGGTAATGTAATAACTTTAACAACGTATCTAGCATAAATAAACAACAACCCCCCTTAGCGGACTTTTTTATGTAACATTGCGCAAGCATAGCAACGTTAAGTAACAAGTGTTAAGTCAAAGTTTACTTTTAGTTTCACACGGGACACAAACATCGGTGTCCTGGTTGAAATTCCTGTGTTTGTTTGACCCTCCCACCACGTGCACTTTCTCACTCATTTTACTCGTTATTTTACCACGTAACTTTCAATAACAGTCGCTTGTACTCAACACTCGCTCTGACCGAATGCAAAAACCTTCACCGTATCCGTGGTTTGCAGAAACGTAAAACGCCGCCATTTTTTCCTGGCGATTGGGCTGAGTTTTTCACCAACATTTCCGCTGGTACACAAGACATATCAAAATCTTACGGTCAGTTTTCCCTTTTTATGAATCCTTTTTATTTTATTTCTATTTTGGACACTCTGTGACCTTTCATCAGCTCCACCCTGAGGGCAAACATGTCTTTTTATCATTTATTACAAGATATCTCATTATCTAATTAACAGATCGCCATGAAATTCATTATTTGTGTTGATTTTAATGCCCCCATGACCTTTCCACCTCTCTACCCTGAGGTTACAACTTCCTATTGCACAGAAAGAAGAAATATTGAAATCTAACGGGCAGTTTAGCCTGAAGCTCAGAACAAATTTACATTTCAACAACACGCTACACGCTACACGCTACACGTTGTGTTGGTTCATGTACAGACGAAGAGAAGAACTACAGTAGCCAGAGGGAATGAATACAAATATTCCTCTTATTTGGTTTTCTTTTGATTACAGAATTATGATTTTTAAAACAGAAAAATTTAGATACGCCGTGACCTCTCTGACCTTAAGGTTAAAACACACACTCTTTAATGTGTGTGTGTGTGTGTGTGTGTGTGTGTGTGTGTGTGTGTGTCGCAGCAGCAGCTCGACACCGCGACACTCAAACACCCAATTTGTCTCCATAAAGCTCAAAGATCAGAAGAACTCAGCGGAGGTTTAAAGAGAAAACATGAAGGAAGAGAAGAGCAGATTTGGGACTAATCAGGAGAACAGGAAGCGTCACTGTGGCTACACTAACAACTTCCTGCTTCACTAATTGGAAAATAAACGAGTGGAAGAAGAAGAAGAAGGGTTAGGGTTAATTAAAATTAAATTAATTATTTTCAAAATTGTTTTTATTCCATCCCATCTGTTTTGTCCTCCATCTTTCTTTTATGTCTCCATCTTTTTTCAATTCCTCCTTCTTCCAACTTTATCCCTCCATTTTTCTTCCATCCCTCCATCTCCTTTTTTCTCCAATTCCTCCATCTTTATTTCATTCCTACATATTTCTTTCATCTCATCATTCCTCCATCTTTCTTCCATCCCTTCATCCCTTTTGTCCTCCAGCTCCCATTAACCCTGCATTCCTCCATCTCCCTTTTCTCCCTCATCTTTTTCCCATTTCTCCATCTTTCTTTCATCTCTCCATTCCCCTTTATCCCTCCATCTTTCCTCCATCCTTCCAGGCCCCTCATCCTTCCATCTTTCTTCCATCCTTCCAACTCCCTCCATCCCTTTTGTCTTCCAACTCCCTTCAACCCTGCATCTCTCCATCTCGCTCATCCCTCCATTTCCCTTTTCCCCTTCAACTTTCTTCCATCTTTTCTTCTTTCTTCCATCCCTCCATGTCCATGTCCATCTCCCTTTTTCCTTCATCTTTATTTCATCCCTACATATTTTTTCCATATTTCCTTCTTTCCTTCATCCCCCCCTCTACCTTTCTTCCATTTCTCCATCTTTCTTCCATCCCTCCATTCCCCTTTATCCATCCATCTTTCCTCCATTCTTCCAGCTCCCTCATCTCTCCATTTTTCTTCCATCCCTCCATCTCCCTTTTTCCTTTCATCTTTCTTTCACCTTTCTTCCATCCCTCCACCTTTCTTCCACTCTTCCATCCATCCATAGACAGGGTTAGGGTTTCATCTGCTATTCTTTCCATTACCTATCCATTCTTCCATCTTTCCTCCATCCCTCCACCACATTCTGTCCCATCTACCCTTTCATTTCTCTCATCCGTCTTCTTTCCATCATTTCTTCTCTCTTCTGTTTCTGTTCCATCCATCCCTTCATCCTCTCCTCTCTCTCCTCCACCCTCCTCTTCCTCCATGCTAACAGGATTAGCTCTGTGTCTAACGAAGCGGAGGAAATAATTAGTCCTGTCACTGATAACATTTCCACGGCTCATTAGAGGGCCACAAGTCCTGCTTCTCTTCTCCTGCTCCGACTTTCTTCTCCTCCCTACGTCCTCCCTCCGTCCTCCCTCTGTCCTCCATAACTCCGTCCTCCCTCCATCCTTCCTCCGTCTGGAAAAAAAACACAGCTGTTGAAACCAGAGTAGAAGTGAAGCTGCAGTTCCTCAAATAACCTCTTATTAAAAGAATATTTATACGTATAAGTCGGTACGTTTGTTTCATGATATAATTGTGACTCATCACGTCAATCTGTCATGAATCAGTCACTTCACTCAGGATGCAACGAACCCTTCCTGCTGCTTAGCTTAGCTTATAGCTTATTAGCCAGCTTGCTAGCTGAAGAGCATGGAGGAATATTTGAGTCAGTCCACATCGTCAAGTGGCGCTAAACCCAAACTAGCTAAATTGAGAAAATATGACGACAGTTATATCGAGCGACAGCGATGGGAGACTAAAATGCGTCATGTGTCTTCAGGTGCCGGCGATCGAAGCCATGAAGCTGGCCGAGCTAAAGCGACATCTGATTACAAAGCACCCAGAATATCAGGACAAAACAAAGCGGTGTTAAGAAGTATTTAGGTTGAAAAGTTTTAGTTTTAGAATACAAATAGTTCCAATGGCATCCAAGAGTACAAATGGTTGTAAACATTATGCTTAATCGGTATTTAGATTATGAGTGGGTCCTTGGAAGATTTTCTCCCCTAGGGACCCCAAAATGTTTGAGAAACCCTGGTCTAAACATCACAAAACAAAAAAGACAAAAAAATGTGATGACTGATTATTAGAATAACTTAAAAAAAAAGCTCAAAACGTTTTCTTTATCCGTTGTGACAATGCAAAAACACAGTGACTGATCAATAAATCAACCAATCAGTCATTGTCACCTGCTGAAGAGCACATACATGTCTTCATCCTGACAGAAACATTTAGCTCAGCATGACTAAACTGATCTAAATTAGAGAGAGAGAACCAAACATCTTTGGACCTCACAGTTACATTTCCTCCACGGTGGACCGACAGTTCTCCTCCTGTTGTCACTTTTTAACGGATCTAAACGCCGTTAAACAAAGACGCCTCTCCCTCGTCAGCATCACTTCATGTGCTAATGAAGCTCTCTAATTACTGACGGCTCAATGAGATTCAGCTCAGAAAAAAAAAAGCAGAGTGAGACTTCGCTCCAGTGTTTGAGCATAATTAAAAGTCTGCAAGCACACCTGCTGTATGTGTGTGTTTCTGCATTTTGTTGTTATGTTTCTTATATCTGTGTTTCTGTGTGTGTGTGTCTCATGCCCTCCTGTGAACCCTCCCATAATTGCTGTCAGTCAAACCCTCCGAACACACAAACAAACACAAAGGCTGCGCTCCCGCTCGCCTCAACACCCCAAAACACCCGAACACACCCACGGAGCGACACCTCGGCCCTCTGCGCCTTCCACACTCTGGGTGGAAGGCGCCTGTCAGAGCCGCTGAATAGACCCATTGTCCCGCTCTTTAGCCCTCGTTGTCAGCCTTAATTGGCCCCTTCAGCGGCGAGGTGGAGATCTCTCTCTGCAGGCGAGCGCCCCGGCGAACCGCCGCCACGATTAAAGGGCAAAGACAAAGAGGCGGAGAGGTGGAGGGGTTCATGTTTACTGCACACAGACATGATGGGTTTACGTTTAAGGGCTGAGAGGTTGGAGGCAAACTGTGGATACACAGTGATAGAGAGTGTGTGTGCTGTGAACTGAAGGCATGAAATTGTGTATCCATGCATGAAAGATGCAGTATATGTAGATAAGATAAAATATTATGGTGGCAGCTCATTTGAACAAAATCTCTGTCAGCGAGACATAAAATAAATAAGAAATAATAACAAAAGAACTCAAGATGGAAGTTTAGTCCTTTTTTGAGTTGCAGCTAATGATTATTTTCATTATGGAGAAATCTGTAATTGAGTAATTGTGTTTTAAAAATATCCATAACAGAAAGGAAAGCCTGATCATTTGTCCTCTTATCTCTAGAAAGTGAATGAGCTCGTAGTGATCTGTCGTATGTCTGAATGAACCTCGTCGTGTTGCAGAGACGACTTCATTAATAACAGATAATAAACTGTTAATCTAACAGATCCACAACCAGATGAGCCTGGTTCACTCTGCAGGCCTTTAAACCCAACCAGATGCTTGCGTTGGTAATCCGGCGGACCGGTGGTCCCAGTGAGGAGCCCTGTGGAGCCCCTCGAGACCTGATCC
Organism: Sebastolobus alascanus; assembly: GCA_916701645.2. Taxonomy (NCBI): domain Eukaryota; kingdom Metazoa; phylum Chordata; class Actinopteri; order Perciformes; family Sebastidae; genus Sebastolobus; species Sebastolobus alascanus. Next base: position 6,282,919 of record CAKAOJ020000008.1, on the reverse strand, counting down.
AGAGTCAGTTTGTACGCGAGGCTTCAGAGAGCCGCCGACGCCGTTCCAACAACAGATGGACGAGTCCTCCATCACCGAGTATTCACTAACAGGCTGCTGGTGTTAAAGCTGCTGTTAGTTCAATCCCACAGATAAACAGGATTATATGAGCAGGATTATATCGGCTTCAACTGTTGTTAAAGTGAACAGCAGCTGTGAGTCCAGTTAATGTGATCAATAGTTTTATCTTAACCTATAACAATACTTTTTTGGTTTATTATATTTTTGAATTATTAATATGAATCTGAAGTAAAATAACAATATTTGCCCTTGAGATGTAAAGCAGTAGAAGCATAAAGTAGCATAAAATGGAAATGCTCAAGTAAAGTACAAGCACCTCAAAATTGTACTTCACTACATTACTTCAGTTCTTGTACTTAGTCACTTTCCATCAGTCGATATATGACAATATAAGTTAAGTCATTATTTTTGTTTAGTTCAATGTGTCTTTAAGCTTAATATTCCATCGTAGTATAAAATAATAAAAAATTATGTGAGTTGCAAACAGAATATCTATTCAAATAAATTAATTGTGCAAAAATTAACAAACAAATGTAAAATATTTCCAGAAAGTAACATTAGAGTTTATTTCTCTGAGTGCATTGCTGCTTGTTTCTTGGGACGGGTCTAATTGCTGGTGTTTGAGACTGTGTATGTTGTGAAGCAGTGAAACTTATCAACAGGATATTAAAGTTTCTTATTGAGGAAATGTTTCTATCAGTGTTTGACCAGTTTTCAGTGTGAGGGCGTTGACCTTTCACCCTCAGGCGTCCCGTGTCATCTGTTCATGATCTCCCTGTGAGATGCTGTTTGGCTTTTGGCCCTGCGCTGGTTGATTGACAGACAGCAGGAGGCGGGGCTTCAGCTGCCCTCTGACCTATAGCAGAGCTCCGTGTGTGTCGGCTGGATGAGTGACAGCTGTCAGAGCAGCAGGGTGATGTTATTTCTGTCTTTATAACTTCCTGCAGCGTTTCTTCTCACTGAGTCACAGATTAAAAATGTAAATCGCGTGTTTCCATCAGTTTGGTTCAAGCTGCTGCAGGAGAAGCTTTTTAACAATTCATCAGGCTGGATTGTGTTTTTAGTGTCATCTCATGTTATTTTTTAAGCTTTTATAAGAAAAACTAAACTTGTTTAATGTGAATTCAACTCAACTTTATTTATAAAGCACAAATAAATTCTAGAGGATCTGTCCAAAGATAAAAAGTTAATTTTGTGATCTAATTCACTAAAAAACTTGTATTTGAATTCAGATAAGCTCAGTGTTCTGAGTTCATGAGCTGAAGGGAAGTCTTGAAGTTTGTGAACCTTGTCATCATTTAGTTGGTTCTTTTGGTCTTTGGCCGTCTCCATCTTAGTTTTTGGCCATCTCCGTTTTTTGGCCAAACGCAACTTTGTTCTTTGGCGTTCTCCATCTTGGTTTTTGGCCGTCGCCCTCTTGGGTTTTGGCCGTCTCCATCTTGGTTTTTGGCCGTCGCCACCTTGGTCTTTGGCCGTCGCCATCTTGGTTTTTACTGAGGTAATAAATTCAGTGAGAAGTAGGCTCTGTTTCTCAAAGACTTTTACAGTATATTATGTACTATTTAATAAATAAGAAGGAGTGTGTTTGAGCCATCATATTTCTGATCATTCCAAACTTTGTTCGTTCACTTTTTGATGAATATTAACATGCTATCACCTCCTTTCATTATCGTCACAGACCTCTTCTGCCTTCAAGCAAACGCGAGGAGCCTTTTTGCACCACTGAGGGAAATTTAACCCAGATTCACTGCTCGACTTCCTGTTTCATAATTTACATGAAAAAACAAAAAACAAAACAGTATTCTGAGCTTCAGTTTCTGATTTAACAAAGCGCCACATGTATGTTCCCATTTTAATTGCGTTTCCCTGACAACCCTGATGTTCAGGCCTGTTTCACTTTGTTCTGATCCCCCTCTGGGTGTTAACAAACACACACTCCTGCACACACACACACACACACACACACACACACACACACACACACACAGAGTTTAATTAAATCCATTAAAAGCCTTGTCGGCGCCGGGCGGCTCGGATCAATCCTCACCTGAATGGCGGCTGACTAATTGTTCCGTTAACGGAGGGTTAACGGACAGATCAAAGGCTCCGGCGGCGTAATTAGCAGACGGGAGAGAGAGAGATGGAGAGAGCGGATTAATGAGAAACAAAGCATGCTGGGAGTTTTTCTGGCTGGAACATTAAATTAAAAGGAAGACAGATTTTCTAGAAGGTCTGTAAACCAATGAGTTTCTTTGTATTAAGACTACATTTCCCATCAGCCTTCACGTTTCCTTCCCCTCCCTGAAGGGAATAAACCTGCTGGAAGTGATTGTTTTCATCTGGAATTAAATCCTTAAAACATTTTAGCTTCAATTTCCTTCTGAATATTATATGACCCAGAGGAGGAGAGGAGACAGGAGGAGAGGAGGGGAGAGGAGAGGAGAGGAGAGGAGGGGAGGGGAGAGAAAAGGAGAGGAGAGGAGAGAAAAGGAGAGGAGGGGAGAGGAGAGAAAAGGAGAGGAGAAGAGAGGAGAGGAGGGGATGGGAAAGGAGACGAAGGAAAGGAGAGGAGACGAGGGGAGGAGAGGAGAGGAGGAGGAGAGGAGAGGAGAGGAGAGGAGGGGAAGGAAGGAGAGAAAATGGAGTAGGAAATTAAAGAAATTAGACAATTGGAGGTAAAAAAAAAAAAGAAGAAGAGGAGGATTGGTAAAAAGAAACAAGAGGGGTAGAGGGAGAGAGAGGATTAAAACAAGTGAAGAAGAGAGAAGAGAAGAGACGAAGAGAGAAAAGTTTGAGGAGGAGGAGGAGGAGGAACATGAAGGAGGAGGAAGAACATGTAGGAGGAGGAGGAGGAGAAAGTAAAGTCAATATGATGAAAGGTGGAGAAGAGAAAAGGAACAGAGGTAGACGGCAAATGATGAGATGAAGGGAGGAAACATGATGAAAGAAGGAGGTGAACGAGAGATGGAGAAGGAGGTAGAGGAGGACAAGGAGGTGAAGGAAGAGGAGAAGAAGGATGAGACAAAGGAGGATAAAGAGAAGAAGAAAAGATAACAGAGGAGAGGAAAAGAGATGCAGATTAGACGCAGGAGTTAACATGATGAAATGATGAGGAGAGATGAGGGAGGATGGAGAGGATGAAGAGGAAGACAGAGAGGAACAAAAGGGGGAGATAAGGGAAGGATGAAAGAGGGGAGAAAACAGGAGGAGGAGGAGGAGATGATGAGGAGGAGGAAGAGGAGGAGAAAAGAAGAAGCAGAGTGAACATCATGAATTAAGGAGGTGAAGAAAAAAACCTCAACATGGTGAAAGAATGAAGAAAGATAAGAAGATAATGAAGTGTGTGTGTGTGTGTGTGTATGTGTGTGTGTGTGTGTGTGTGTGTTTTATACATCACACCCTGCAGGGTTGCTGCAACTTTTAGCCCCGATGTCCATCCGGCCTCGATTTCAGCAGAGCCCGGCAGGCTTGCATCACACACACACGCACACACACACACACACACACACACACACACACAAACACACACACACACACACACACACACACACACACACACACACACAGCCTGCAGCCTCCTCCTTTGTGTGTGTGTGTGTGTGTGTGGTTTGCCTGCCGGTGCTCCTCTCTGCTCCGAGGAGGTTTTACAACACTTAGCGTTTCACCTCCTTCTCTCCCACTCCTCCTTTCCTTCTTCTTCCTCCTCCCCTTGTCTCTTTGTGACCTTCTCCTCTTCTTCCTCTCCTCCTGAACCTCTCTCTTCGTCTTCTCGTCTCCTTTCCTTTCTTCCCTTTTATCTTTCTAAAGACCTTTAGGGGCGTCACAAATAAACAACACTAAACTGCGAAATACTCGTTATTTAGCCGGGTTCCCACCAAAAGTTCTTTTTAATAATTCCCTTACTTATTCACTCTTCTGTTTGTTTGTTTTTTAATTTTCCCTTTTATTTAATTTTTGCATTTATTTTTTATTCATGTATTTATTTTGTATCTATTTATTTATTTTTGCATTGTTTTATCTATTTATTTATTTATATTGTATTTATTTATTTTGCATTTATTTTTATTTATTTATTTTTTATTTATTCATGTTTTTTTTATTTATTTACTTTAGCATTTATTTTGTATTTATTTATTTTTGCATTTATTTTTTATCCATTTATTTATTTTTGCATTTATTTTATCTATTTATTTATTTTTGCATTTATTTATTTGTTTTTTATTCATTTTTAAATGTACGCGTTTATTTATGTATTTATGCATTTATTTATGTATTTAAAACAAATTAAAAGCGAATTAATTCATTATTATTATTATTATTATTGATTATTATATTTCTCTTTTCCCTCTTTCAGCTCTTACCTCCTCTCCTCCTCTTGTACTCCATCTCTCCTCATCATGTCATCTCATCTTTTTCTCCTCTTCCTCTCCTTCTTTTCCATCTTCTTTTCTTTTTCTTCTCCTCTGTTTCTTCCTGTCACATCCTCTCCTTGTCTCTTTGTCATGTCCTCCTCCTCCTCCTCCTCTTCCTCCTCCTCCTCCTCCTCCTCCTCCTCATCATCATCATCATCTTCTATACTCTCATGAGCCTCATTTCTATCTATATTTTCTTTTCTTCTTCTCCTCGTCTTCTTCTCTCTTTCTCCTTCCTCCCTTTTGTCCCTGTCATGTTGTCCTCCTCTGATCCTCCCTTTTATTCCTCCTCTACTTTTACTTCTTCTCTCCCGTCTTTTTCTCACTCTGTTGCTCTCCTCTTTCTTTGCTGTACTACTATAATCTCTTCTTCTTCTTCATCCTCCCTGCGTCTCTCTTCTTCCTTTATCCTATCGTCTCCCTCTCTTTCTTCTCATTTCTCCCTGTCTTCTCCTCATCCCCTCCACTTTTGTTTTTCCTGTTTTCCCTTCCCGTTCATCTCCTCCTCTCTGTCCTTCCCTCCTCTGTCTCCTCATCTCCTCCTCTCCATCAGCGCTCTGTAGATAATGCAGATGTTTCCGTCGGGGTGTAAATCGTCTCTCTGACAGACCGACTTTAGTTTCTCATTATCCGACACTCGTCGGGAGCTTCAGGCTTCATTATGGACGTCTCTCCTCTGAGCTGAGCTCCATTAGACGACCCCAGTGTCTCCGTCTCTTCCTCTGGGCTCTCTGTCACATCCTGGTCTCATCTTCAACGCTCTGACTGATCCGGCTCTGCTCCTCTCTTCCTCCATTTGTTCTCCTCCCCGGAGGTTTTCTGCCATCATCTTCCCTCCCTCGCTCCATCCTTCGGCTCTCTTAATTCAGCCTCTCCTCTTGCTTCTCTCCGTCCTGGAGGACCGACTCCAGCCCTGAATTTATATATGAAATAATGTAGAAACCACCTCCGACTCAACCCTCACCAACGGTTAAAATCAACTTTGCCTTTGCAAAACTTGCAGGAAAAGATGTGATGCATATTTGTGTAATATTCTGGCTTGGTATCAAACCTCAACGCTTTTACCAAATAAAATGTTTCTGTAGCAGCGAGAACCAAAAGTTGGCATCGAATATTGAGACTCATAATCTTGTTTACTTATTCTTTAATCAGAGTTTTATTTACTCAAGTGTCATATTGGCACTAGTATCCAAATCCAAATGACACCCAGAACTATAAATATGGTGAAAAAAATGTCACTGTTCTCCAAAATCAAACTCTGTTTAGAGCAGATGAAGAAACGGTAAATATTTTATTGATCCCACGCAGGAAAACTGAAAGAGCAGCACAAGGAAGTACAACAAGAATATGCATATCTGTTCAAAATAAACCTTAAAGGGAGGTTTGTCAAGTATTTAATACTCTTATCAACATGAGAGTGGACAAATATGCTGCTTTATGCAAATATATGTATATATTTATTATTGGAAATCAATTAACAACACAAAACAATGACACATATTGTCAAGAAACCCTCACAGGTACTGCATTTAGCATAAAAAAATATGCTCAAATCATAACATGGCAAACTGCAGCCCAACACGCAACAATAGCTGTCAGAGTGTCAGTGTGCTGACTTGACTATGACTTGCCCCAAACTGCATGTGATTATCATAAAGTGGGCATGTCTGTAAAGGGGAGACTTGTGGGAACCCATAGAACCCATTTTCATTCACATATCTGGAGGTCAGAGGTCAAGGGACCCCTTTGAAAATGGCCATGACATTTTTTCCTCGACAAAATTTAGCGCATGTTTGGAGCGTTATTTAGCCTCCTTCACGACAAGCTAGTATGACATAGTTGGTATAAATGGATTCATCAGGCTGCTGCGTCACGGTTAGCCCTTCCTCTGTATCTGAGTCAGGAGGTCTCCGGAGACGCTGAGTCACGTTACAGCGCTGCAGGCAGGTCGGGTTCACATGCAGGTTTTTAAGTCGAGTTTTGAATCCTCCGCGGAGACGGAGACGGAGACTGTCTCCTCATCACGAGCTGAAATATAAATGACATCCAGTCGAGTGTTCAGAGCAAAGAGCTCTAGAGGAGCATGAACACAGATAAATAACAGAGAGCGAACTGTTCCAGTTCATCCCACAGGTGTTGGACTGGTTTGTGTGTGCAGACCAGTCAAGTTCTTCCTCACCAAACTGGGAAAACCATTTCTTTATGGAGCTGCTTTGTGTGCGGAGATACAGTACAGTACAGTACATTCGCTACATTTCAGAGGGAAATATTGTATTATGTATTAATGATTATCTGGCGATAGCACTGTGCTTTCCTACACTGTGACAAGAGTGTGGATGAAGCATTAATTTGTTTTGTTTTGTGGCTAATTAGCTAGCTAGCTTGCTAATTCCACCATGCGCCACATGAACTGCTGGGCTTGGTCTATTAAATAGGCCTACTTTTAATTTTACTTTTAATTCTCAGGAAAGAAAACTGAATAATTCTCTCCTCTGGTGTGAATCTCTGGTACAAACTAATATTCATCAGCATCAGTTTTCATTCATTCATTATTTTTTTGTTATTTTCATTGACTTGCGCCACGCCACGACGGCTTGGCTGTGATGCTGTTTTGTGCGCCAAACGTGGGAAAATTGTCATAAATGGGGAGAAATGCGGGAGAAATGTGACCCCAGGAGGAAAGCGGGAGAGGGCGATGAAAAACGGGAAAATCAGGAGGGTTAGCAAGTATGGGTCCAGGTTGAAAAATACCGAAATTAAAAACTTTGAAGGTGAGCAATATCTTTATATAAGTGATTATTTTTCCACCATCAACCAGTTTACCTCTTACTTTACTTTGTTCCTCACTAACGTACTGACTAAAGTAAGATGTTGGAGCCGTCCCTCGTACTGTAAGTCTGTCCTGAGTTCCTCTATGAGTGTGTGAGTACCTACAGACTGACTCCCAGTGATGTGAGCCATCAGTGGAGATGAGTCAGGCGTTAACGTTTTCTTGACTGTCTCTTCGATGTGAGTCATCTTCACTCTGCCGTTGAGTCCAACAGGAACGCAGAGAAAGATCAGCTGAGACATAATGAGAACAACGTTCTTCATGTGGAAAAAACCTCACATCTCCAACTTTGGTCATTCTCCAGGTTTTCACTTCGGTTTAAGAGCGAGACGGTTCAGTATGAAAGACTTCAGACCCTTTAATGACTTAGATCTATAAAGCAGCGCAGTGTGGACGGGACCATCGGGAGGTTGAGGACCCTTAGAGAGTCCTTCAGGACCCCGTCAGGTCCCTGAGCCACACTTTGAACACCACTGATTGCACCTCGTTGACCTCTGACCTCTGCTGAAATGTGGCGGGTGAGTGTCTCGGGTGAGAGGGAGATGATGATTATGATGATGATGTCACTGCGTGGGTCGCTGCAGCGGTTGTCGTGGAGAGGTGATACGTCGTCATGGAGACGAGATGTGAGGCAGATTGAAGATGACGGAGACTGTGATGAGACTGAAAAGAGAACAGAGTTCCCTTCCTCCTCCTGGGACGCTGTGTGTGTGTGTGTGTGTGTGTGTGTGTGTGTGTGTGTGTGTGTGTGTGTGTGTGTGTGTGTGTGTGTGTGTGTGTGTGTGTGTGTGTGTGTGTGTGTGTCGACAGATGCTCTCATTAGTCTAACAGGCCGTCCGCTGTGTGAGCCTCATCGACCAACACTTCAACACTATTAACCTGCAGCGTCTCCCTCAACTCAGACACCAGATGAAACATTTACTCTTTTTTTAACATCAACGCACTAGAAATAAATATATTAAAGGAACAGTTCAACATTTTGGGAAATCTGTTTTCTCTCCAATAGTTAAATGAGAGTATCATCACAGTGAAGTTATCAGGAAAACGTCGGCGTTCAATACCGCTGCACGGCGCCGGTATGAGACGCACCAAGCTTTCCATTAACTACCATGTAAACCTATCAACCAGCTCCAGCTAACAGTGAAATACGTTCACTTTAAACTCAGTAAAATCCAAACTAGAGAAGACGATGAAGCAGGAAATATCTTTTCAGAGCGTCAGTAAAGCATAGGAGTGTAAATGATGTGTGACAGGATGAGTGATGGTGCAAACGAAGCGGCAGGATTTCAGTAAAGTCACACAGTTTACAGATTAAATACTTTTAGAGCAAAGATGAGATCTTAATTGTCGCGTCATCTCTTAAACGTCTTCACTCTCTGCTGCCTCTCTGCAGTCGCTCTGCTCCGAAACATCACATCAAGAGCAGATTCTCCTGTTTTCATCTGCAACACATTTTAACAGCCCTCAGATGAATTACACCGGCTCTTCTGCCGCCGCATATTTCACCAGATTTCAACACTCTTAAGCTCGACGACGGCTCTGCTGCGCTACAATTAGGTTAGCAGTGAACTCCACCGCCGCCTACAATGGATTTATAATGATCTGAGGGCTGCAGGGCGCTCAGGAGGCCGCAGCCACCGTAACAAAGTGCTTCGGTCGCACTGATTCCAGCGGCCCGCCTCGGCTCCAAAGAGCCAAAGTGGCGGCTTTGGAAGATTGGACAAAATAGGACGTGTTTGTGTGTGTGTGTGTGTGTGTGTGTGTGTGTGTGTGTGTGTGTGTTGAACAAGTGTGTTCCTGGGTGTCGAGTAAAGCCGAGTGTTTATCAGACAATGGAGCAAATCTGAGCCTTTGATCATCAGGACTGGTCGCCATCTGTGTGTGTGTGTGTGTGTGTGTGTTTGTGTGTGTGTGTGTGTGTGTGTGTGTGTGTGTGTGTGTGTGTGGAGATACTCACCAGTGCATTAAAGTTTATCACAGAGAGAAAGTAGCTTAATTCCATTCAGTCGAAAATGACCTTATTATCTTGTGTGTGTGGGGGGGGGGGCATCTCGTACACACAGTCATGCACACATACACTCATAAACCATATTAGTGTGTGCACCCATGTGTGTTCATGCACACCAAATCAGTGTGTGTGTGTTTGTTATGAAGCTCTGGTCTGGTTTCTCTCATTATTCTCTCATTATGTACTACCGTTCTATGGAGGACAGAACCTGCCAAAATAAAAAAATAAATTAATAACTAAATATATGACTCAATCAATATGTCATTAAATGCAGCAAAAATAATATTAAAAATAAATGTAGCCATTAATAAATGTGACAAAAATGTGACATAAATTGATATTTCTGTTTTAATTTGCTTCTTTATTTATTTATCTTTGTATTAATTCCCTTATTCATTTACTCTTCTGTTTAATTTTCCCTTTTATTTATTTATGTATTTATTTTTATTATTTTTTTAACTTTTGCATTTATTTTTGCATTTATTTTTTATTAATTTATGCATTTTTTTTAAATTTATTTTATAAATTATTTTTAAATGTGTGTATTTATGTATTTATGTATTACGTATTTATTTCTGCATGATTTTCCCTTTGCATTGACCCCATGATGACACACGTTGAGTGACGTTTTAACGCCACTAATTAATTCAACGCATTAACAGAACTTGCAAGGTCAGATAACGCTCCAAACTTACACTAAATTTTAGCGACGAAAAACTGGCATGGCCATTTTCAAAGGGGTCCCTTGACCTCTGACCTCAAGATATGTGAATGAAAATATAGATTACCACAAGTCTGACTCGCGAGCAACAGACTTAAAACAAACAGCAAATTGCATCAACCAATGAATGAGCAGTTCCTACTACTGACCAGCAGCTACCAGCATCAGAGGGTTCACAATACTCAGAATCTCCTGGTTAAACTTTTAAACACGTCACATCAATATTTGAAGCTCATCATCTTAATAGCGCTGAATCAGGAACTCTGGAGCTCTCAGGCCGGGCTCGGTCTTACAGTTACAGGCCCGTCAGTACTCGAGAAAGAACGAGCTGACTGGATTCAGTACTCTCTGTAAATGACTTTAACCTCAGCCCGACTGCTGGTGTTACCAGGAGCAGATTTATGAAAAAGGAAAAGATGTACGAGAAGTGAAAAATCCACAAAAATGAACAACAGCACCGTGTTTGGGTCAGTCGGAGATACTGCTGCAGTCACACATCAGAGGAACCAAACGGGTGCACACGAGTGTACACAAAAGCATAAAGCGAACACAGTAGATTAAGCAGTGTGCGCACACACACACACACACACACACACACACACACACACACTCATATTAAACTGGGCTCAGTGCAGCTTTCTGCCTTTGTTGATTTTTCTCAGTCCAAATGATGGTGAGCGATAACAGATTTACACACACTGGAGTCACAGCGAGGAAATCCCATCATGAGTTGAGAGCTCACACACACACACACACACACACACACAGACACACACACACACACACACACAAACACACACACTGACACAAACCCAAATAAATGCACTAAAACACACACGGTTACCCAGATGTGCAGCCAGTGGCTCCACAGCTGCATCCTTCACGTCCCTGGAGGCGACAGACAGAGAGAGAGAGCTGTCAATCACTCATGACCATTTTGGGCCCAACCCTTGTTTCATTGTATATGCTTCCCCGTCGGCTCCATTTTCAAGAAACATAATATTCCTTTTCCTTGTTTTACTGATGACGTCCAAAAATATTTACTTATAAAAACAACTGGTAAAGATTAATTGACGCCTTTGTTGAACTTGTTTACATACACCCACATAGAGTAACGCAGTTTGAAACTGTATAATGTTAAATTAAAAATGATTGTCTCAATAAAACACACAGATGATTAACAAACACACAGGCGGTCCGTGTAAAACACAGTCACACAGCAGACACACACACACACACATCACACAGTGACGGAGTTCCTCCATCAATAATCAACGAAGCGCCGCATTAAACTTTCACCGCTTTATTTTTTAATGGCTGACAAAAGTCCTCAGATATTCATAATTCAGACGACAGCCGCTGTTTCTCTCATCACACCGGGGTCGTCTTCTTTTTCAGTCGCCGTGACGACGCTCCGCACAAAGCTGAACAGCTTAAGACTCCCCAAACAAATCTACCAAAGACATCCTGCTAGAGCCGGCCCCCCAGCGTCCTCACTACTACCCCTCCAAAACCTTTCAAAACCTCCCTCAAGACCTCAACGGAGCCTCAACACTGATTCAAGCCAGACGTCATTAATCCTCCTCCAAAACTAGTCCAAAAAAACTAACAAAGACATCTCCAGAACCTCAACACCTCCTCTCCAAAACCTACTAAAACTTTACCATCCCTCCAGGTCCCTCTCAGAAACGTATCACCGCCTTTCCAAAACTCCCAGAAAACCTCAATGACCTCCCAAAACCTCGTCAAACCTTCCCTAACCCATCAAAACCTGCAGATACCCCACAAATCTTATTCCAAAACCTTCTTAGCGCCACTACAACATGTTTTTAAAGATTTTTCCAAACCTCTTAGGGTGCTTTCACATCAGGGACCTGGTCCCGGATCAGAGTACACTTTATCCCAAAGTCCAGTTCGTTTGATTAGTGCGAACGCTCCGTACCGTACTCGGGCGCGGTTTGTCGATCCGTACTCGAGTCCACTTGAAAAGGTAGTCTGGAGTACGGTTCATGTGTACCTGTACCTATCTGCGTGCAGCATGCGCCGATCTCATCCTCTGAACTGTACGGCCGTGAGTGATAAAGCAGGAAGTCCTTAAAATATAGACAATAGTAGGCGATGGGGTCGGGCGATGTTTGTTATTTTATTTAGCTGATTTAATGGTCTGCCTCCGAAGAACGAGAGTCACTGAGCTGTCTTGTCTGGTCTGCACTGGTCATTCTGGGTCTGGCCCAGTTTTAAGTGGTCTATTCTGGTCTAATCCATCTGATTGGGTCTTTGTCTAGGTGTGTTCACATCTTGTCTGGTCTGTTCTAGTCTACTTTTGTCAGGTCCACTCAGGTCTAATCTGTTCTGTTCTGATCCAAATCCATTTTGTTTCTGCCTTGATCGGATCCCATTTGGTCCGGTCCAGTCTGGATTTGATCTGGTCTAGTTTGGAACATACTCTGGTCTGTGCTGGTCTAATCTGGTCTCATGTAGTCTTGTCTCCGGCACCATCAGGTCTAGTTTGTTCTGTATTTTTATTTTCCTCTTTCTCTCCGTCCTCCCCCTCTTTTTTTTTTCCAGGTGATTTTAACAGAAATGCTCAATTTTTTTCTTCTCGTTTCTTTTCATCGGTTTCTAGCCGTCCTTTCATGTTTCCTCTCTTTCTCGTCGTCTTTTCATCTTCTGCTGTAACTCTTGCAGAACCAATCGGATCGTCTCACACACATCAAATATATTCCTCCGATTGCTGAAACTCTCTTCTTGTTATTTTTTTATTGTACAGCCAAGCGCCACCCGTCAGATTAAAACTAACACTACCAGTTATCAGTAAATCCTGTTCGACCCGTCCGGTTGCCCCACTTCCCATGATGCCTTTTTTTTTTCCATCTGGCCAATCAAGAAGGGAGATCAGATAAAGGAACTTTGAGGATGTTTGATTTTAGCCGCTGGTCCTGTTTTTACTTTCCCTTTTTGTCAGTCTTTCCCTTGATATTCTCCCCCTGCCATGTTTCTCTTCCCCCCCCCCCCCCTCTTTCCTCCAGTGTCATTGATCCTCTCTGCAGCCGTGTCAATAGAAATCAGGCCTTTGGATCTGCTGTTTGTCTGAATGGATTGAACTCGAGGGGGATGGGGGGGGGGCTTCTGAACGCAGCGCCGGGGCCCCTCAGGGCTCTGTATTCCCCTCCGTGGGAAACGGGGATCCTCGCTGCCAACCGGAGCGAAGCGGTGCTTAGTTTCAGCCTCAGCTCGCTGGGGACCGAACGGCGACGGCTGATGCAACGATGTCATCAGCTTGCTTTGCGGACACGGCGGCCATATTTAATTTATGTCGCTTCAAAGTCTCATCTGATCCCATGTTTTTGATCTCCAAACCTCCAGTTTGTGTCATCACAGTAGCCGGACTTCAGTAGTAATACATTCTCACATTCTCACATTATCACACAGAGAAACACTAAGCACATTAACACTAAGACAATATATTAAGAATAATATTTATATGGTTATATTTGTAATGTCCTAACACACAGAACTTTACATAGATTATTTTTTTTTTATTATTTCATTGCTTGTAATTATTTGAATTTGTTTTAATTGATCATATTTCATTATTATAACAAAACTACTCCATTTGGAGTCAAAATTATTCAATTTAGTTGTTTTTTATTGATTTTATACTTTGCACAATGGTAGAATGTGATGATGCACAGGGTAAATGTCATGGCCAAAGGCTCCATTGTGTGCACATAAACTCCTGTAGTGGATATCAGTAGTATTTTAGAGCCAGATTCCCTTTCAAGACGTAGAAAACCCATTTGGCACACTTTGGGTATCCAAGTGGCCAAAGGGAGAGTCCTCCTGGTCCTATCCTGACTAAAACCTTTGTAGAATCTATGTGCTTTGTGTTATTTATATCTGCTTTGGCACAGTTGTAGTCATGGAGTTGCTGAATGAATTCAGTGGCATCTCTGTGCATGGCATCATTGCTATAATGGTGTTATCCACTGTCTAATCTAGAAAACATTTTAGGAGAGGATAAAAAAGTAAATTCTTCCTTTGGTTCATCACAATTTACTCAGACATAGTAACAGTCACAATGTAACTGACACTGGGGATGAATTCTCTGAGGTGTTACCTATAAATAGAGACCAAGATCATGCATATAGACCTGGTAGTTGTGGAGCTATTCTTCATTTATTTTGGGTATGTCTGTCTAGGAGAACCACACCTTCCAGCACCCTATAGGGCTGAAGAGGTTAAGTTATTTGTCACAGTGTGGTTAATCAACTTAGTCAGAAAATGACTCAATTAATTGTGAAATATGATAGAAATGTCAAAATACACTGGACGGAGGCTTTAATGGTTTAGTCTTGTTCTTGTCCAGTTTGGTCTTTAGTCTACAATCATCTTCTCCTCTCTGTTCTACTCTGTTCTACTCTCTACATGCTGAGCGTCTCCTTACCACCACATATAGATGATTTATCTTCTTTCTGTTCCACGTTCTGCTTCGTCTCCTCTCCACCCTCCCTCCACCTCCTCCCTCCATCTCCTCCTCTCCACCTCCTCCCTCCATCTCCTCCTCTCCACCTCCTCCCTCCACCTCCTCCCCTCCACCTTCTCCTCTCCGACGACAGACTCAAACCCTAATTGAGTTTTCATGTTGCCGTTCGCTCCCACACACTCCTGAGAGTCCAGAGCTCGTCCACGTCTCCACCAGGACTTCTAGAGATGACATTAGTGGTCAGGAAGAGAGCAGACCGACCCTCAACAGCAGCTCACCTCCATCCCTGAAACACGGCCTTACAAGCTGTTCTTCATTCTGCAGTAATAAATGTCAGCTTCCTCTCAGACATTTCTCTTGTCGCTGCGCTCTACTCCGATAGTCTGAGTAAATAAAAGCTGAAGAACAACAAAATAAAAGTGAAGCAAGAGTTGAAACTGAAACTAAAGGCCCAACCCGACAGATGTTGGCAGATGTGGACACTACGATGTGTTTTATTCCTTGTAGTGTGTCACAGAGGACGACAACCAGCGCAGCAACAGAAACACTAACATGTCAGAATATTTTTACTTTTTCTCTTCTCACCGAGTCTTCAGTGATGTTGCTTTTGATCCGGTCTTGTCTGGTTTGTTCTAGTCTAATCTGGGTCTGTTCATGTTGGTTCTCTCCAGTCTGGACTGGTTTAGTCTCATCTGGTCCAGTCTGTTTTTGTTTGGTCTAGTTTGTACTGGTATTGTCTAATTTTGGTAAATTTTTTTTAAAGAAATCAAAACATTCACACCTACAAAACCCTACATCTCCAACGCTGTTGTGTGTGTCGAACTCCGACACAGAGAGCAGAGGACAGAAGCAGCGCGCACGTAACGTTAAATGAAACCAGAACATGGTAGAGACTCTCAGTGTAACCGAGCATAGTTTTTATAACATGACTAGCATGATTTTGGTACAAATGTTTACCCGCCAGTGTGGTGGATAGCCTTCAGAGAGAGTTACTCACCAAACGGAAAATCTACCCGCATTTGGCGCTTGGCGTGTGTTAATTTCGGACCCTGATCATACGGTACCTTCGGTACTGTAGAAAAAGAGTACTGTCACGTTTTTAGAATTTTGGCATCGACTTGGTACCGAAGTATTGGTTCTCGTGACATCCCTAATCCTGCTGTAGTCAGGAGCTAAAACCAGAGAATGTTTCTGTCCATTGACTGATTGTTTCAGCACTTTCAAACAAATTCATGTTGTTTTTTTTCTGACACACCAGGCCGATGGTCGGTGAGCGTCTGACGCCCTAGTTTTTACTAGCCTGCCCTTGTTAGCGGCTTTTTGGCTGATTCAGCATGTTGAATCGGTGTCGGTGAGAGAAATCACTTTGATTGGCTGTTCAGCTTAAACGAATCAGAGCACAAGGGGGAGAAACGGAAGTGAGGAAAGCAAGCCAACGAGTAAAGTGAAGAGGACAAATGTACCGATAAAATTAGATTCACCATCTTTTCTGAATCTCTCCAAGCATCTCCTGTAATTCGGCAAACACATAATCCACCAAAGAGCACGTGTTAAAGTATTATTATGTTATTTTATTATACATTTTTTGATCCATGTGTGATTGATCACTATTTTAATCGACTGACAGCCCTAATGAAAACTTTTTTTTATGGTCAGAATGAAATAAGGTGAAGAATGAAACAGGGTTAGTGATAATTGTACATTTATATTTTATGAATAAGATCCTAACTTGTGAAATTAATCCTATATTTGGATAAATAATCAGTTCTTCTTTCATAAATCAGTCATAATAACAACTTTATTTACTGTCTGTGTGTGTTCTGTCACTCCAAACAGGCAGATTTATGCATTGATTTTCCATTTTCTTTTCGTTTATTATTCTCATCATTATCTGCCTTGTTATCGTGGCTTTAAACTCGTCTCTAACTCTCCATCCTCCGTCGTTCTCCCCCTCTCTCTTTCATCCCTCTCTCTCTTCATCAGCAGTGAAAAATGGGGCTTAATTAACTGTGTGCCTGCAGGACTTTGGCTTTCTCTCTATGTGTGTGTGTGTGTGTGTGTGTGTGGAGGTAAAGTAGGCCAGTCTATAAGGTGGTTAATTAGGATGCAGCAGGCCTCTGTCCGCTGGCTCCCAGGGACCAGATGGAGAGCCCGGTTCACAAACAGAGGAGGGTTTGTCCGACGATATTTTCACTTTCACCTCGACTCGGCTGCAGAATCAGAATCCAGACTGAAGTTCATCTCCTCCACTTATCATCACTTGTTCCTCACGTATGCATTGTCCCTTTCTATTCAGATGCACACAAGTGGATTGAAGTCGCGCAGTTTTCTCATTTTACAACGCAAAGTCCAACAAACAGCAGATTATTAGGGCCAGTTACTGGAAGAAAATGCTAAACACAAATTTGCAGATATTGATTTTACATAAACAAATATTTTTGGCTCATTTTAGCTACTAAAGAGTAGAGCTGGGATGATATACCTATCTCCCGATTCAATACGATTGCGATTTTTGAGTATTGCGATTCAATATTGCGATTTATTGTGATTTTTGTTGAAATGAGGATAAATATAACACTTCTAGGGACTTCTACTTTGGAAAATATCTAAATCTAAAATATCTTAATTTCCAAATTACTTTGGAAAATATCTAATTATCTAAATCTAAATATCTAAATATCATATGATACAGCTTCTTGTCATGAAATTACTCACAAGACCCTTTGGAAGCAAAAACATCATGAAAGCAAGCATAGCAAATATTGATAACTTCATCTTTAACGTTATTGTCCCTGACTTTGTGTTGTACAGTCTGAATGCATCTTTACATGGACGACAGCAGAACTCTGGTTGTGCTCTTTGCAGTATGTTTGACCTCTGACGTGACATCACAACAGTCGGCTCCTGTTAATATAACTTGTTGCTGCTTTCTTCTTCTTTTTGTTTTTTCTTAAACCAAAAACTTCGTTTTTTCTCCCACAATCCTCCACAAACAAAACAGAAGGTGTGTGAGGTTATCTGCGGGTCGGTGAGTTGCTTTTTTTTTGCCTGTTTTGTCTTTCATGTGTCTGACATCTTCTGGCAATTTTTGTTCTCATCTTCTCCCGTTTCATCGCCTGTTTTTAGCTCTGTTTGTTTCTCTCTCTGCGCTGCAGTTGTGACAAACCGGTTTGTTAAAAGCACTTTATAAATAAACACGACTTGCACTTTAATCACCTTTCATCATCGGCTGTGTGACAACCTGTAGGCGCGACCACAGTTTAATTTAATCCCCCCCACATCTTACATATCCTCCTCTAATTGAAGCTCCTGCGAGCGGCGGCGGCGGTTTGCTATTTCTGAAGCGGCGCGGGGTTGGCTACCACCGCTCCGCTTCACGCTGAATACATCAGCCGCCATTCAAGTCAGAGACTCAGAGGAGAAAGACAGAAAATAGCTCGTCTCATTGTGTCTCCGTCCTCTCGATTCTGTCGCTCTGATCCCGATACGCTGTGTGTCACACAAACAAATCCCCTCCCCGAACAAATAGATGAATTTAAATTAAAGGACAGCAGAATGGAGTTTGGCGTAAACAAAGCACAATTCCCTTTCTCTCTTTTCCAGCCTCGTTTTGCATAACAAGCTGTGACACGCTCCGCATTGAGATTCAAATGAGTAAGTGGCGGCTTAAGATGGACTTAGCTGCACTTCACTGGGACGATTTATCCGCTTTCATAGAGGACGTGTCATTCTCGCCACTTCCTGTTTGACTGGGACAACGCAGCGTTCTGTGTTCAACACAACAGACTGTCGAGAGCTTTGTGAAACTTTATTGATCTCTGCCAGGAAATCAGGCCAGTCGCCACAGCCGAGCAGATTCAGCAGATAAACAGACAAGCAGATCAGAGAAGTAGAGCTCAAACCTCTGCCAACACTCATCAGCTCTCTCACTATTTAAAAATGGAGGCGCGACAGTTACAGTAGAAAATAAAGGTCTTCTTCTCGTCTTTGTTAACCCTTTACCATTCCACCCTCTTCTTTAGAGGGACAGGGGAGGTTCAGGGGGAGATAAATAGTCAACATTATCATAAAGTGGGCATGTCCGTAAAGGGGATACTCTTGGGCACCCATAGAACCCATTTTCATTAACATATCTTGAGGTCAGAGGTCAAGGGACCCCTTTGAAAATGGCCATGACAGTTTTTCATCGACAAAATTTTGCCTAATTTTGAAGCGTTATTTAGTAACAACCTCTGAAAGACAGACTAGCAGCCAGAGTTTTAAGAGATTAAGGCAGAACTGGAGGACAAATCGTGACAAACATGAAAGTTCCAGAAAAACCAACATAAGACAATGTGACAGCAGTTCAGCAGGGAGCTGGACGTATATGAGAGAGATGACAGTGGGAGGGAGGAGGAGAGGGAATTTAAAGAAACAGAGACGAGAGACGGAGTGGCGTCTCTCCTCCAAACATCATCTCTGAGCTCCTGATGGGACTTCCTGCATCACAACACTGTTGGACTGGATCTAAATATCTTGTTTGTGTTGTCCTGTGTGTTGCACATGAAGGATGATTGATGCGTCCACGCCGTCGGCAGGCGTCACTTCCCCCGATCCCTTTGAACGTGTAAGGGCTGACCCTCTTTGGGACTGTGAGAGACAGTCCTGCTTCACGTGGAAAAGTTTTGGGAAGCTGCTCTTAATGCCGGAGTTGGAGAAGTTATTAACCAGACATGCATTTGCCAACTATTGTTTTTTAAACATATATTTATTGATTTTATATATTTAACAGATTGCACATACAACACCAAACCTTCCCCCAAATTGAACATATGGCAGTGTATAAAACAATAATAATATAAAAGATTATTATAAAAAATCTTGATTGAAAGTAAGTAGCTAAACATGAAGTTAAGAGGATATATATTTACAATCAAAATATAATGAAGTACATAAATAAAATAAATAAATAAAAATATTATGATATAATTTATATGATATAAATGAATAAATTAATTAATAGTATGGTTTATTATTGAATAATAAATAACAATTCTGTTAATTTTGAAGATTTTTTACCAAGTTGCTGGTGTACGATTTATTACTATAATAATAAATAAAAATTCAATTTGTATAAATAAAATAAAAAAAATTATTTATTTGTTACCTTTTGTTTTTACAAAGTTAAGAAAACAATGTTTAAGTCAAGCCTGGTGTTTCTTTACACATAAAAGAATGATCCCATACATACAGCTTAGAGGCATACAGCTTATTAATTAAACACTGGTATCAGATCAGTACTCGGTATCAGCCGATACCCAAAGCCAAGGTATCGGTATCGGGACTGAAAAAGTTGGTTCAGTGCATATCTACGAATTATAGTGCATTACTTTTTATAGCTACAAACGCTGTATGAGAACGGCCGGAGGTGTGGAGTGGCGTCATAGGCAAAAATCACCCAGTTACCAAAGTTGTAGTTCATATATGAGAAAGTAAATGTTCTGAACACTACAGTATTTCCTCCATTAGTTCACTTTGTTCAGTTAAGATCGATGACATTGTATTGCATTTCTTTACTTCACTGTTCACCGACACGTCTCCTTATGATTGAGTTCATAAAGTTGTCTGTAAAGTCCAACACGAGGGCGACACTGAAACAGAGGGACAGATTAAAGATCCCTGAACCGAGAAAAGATGCCTGAAAATGCTAATCTTGCTCCTCTAACGTTAAAATTGTGATGAAGTTCATTGGGAGTGAAAATTTAATCTAACCGACGACAGGAAAATTACCCCAAAACACAAGGGGTTGTGGGTAAAAGCAAAGGGATGTAATATCTTCTGGATGGGAAGCTGAGCAGAACAAAATGGAGCTCATATTCTTCATGCGTCCTTAACCGGTCAAACTACAGCTAAACTTTGTGTCAGAATCACCTCAGCAAATAAAAAATACATAACGCAGAAACTGACAAAAGCAGAAATAAAGACAGAAACTTAACATCATTTTACACTCATTTCTTGTCAGACTGAGATGTGAAAGAACCCAGAAAAATGATGTCACGCTTGAACGCTCAAACACGTCCGTCCTTGTATGGAAATGACTGCTCAGCATTCAGCTTTTCAGCCCTTTCGTCATCTTCCACTCGTCTTCCTCGCTCCGGGCCGGCTGCAGCCCCCCGAGTCGGACATTCCTCTGCAGTTTTGTATGCATGCATGCATGTGTTCACTGAGTCCTGGCTCGCATCAGGGATCAGCTCACCGTTCAGGCTGCAGGGCGCATTTCCTGTAGCTGAGGAGGCCGAGTGGAAGGATACGAGGGAGGGCTGAGCTGTGAAGAGGCTGTTGTTGAGACACCTGGGTGCTGGACGCTGGATGAGTGATAACCTGCTGCAGTAATTCCCCCAAAATGTACAGTTGATAGTCAGCAACATATAGATGATTTCGCTACTCTAATGGTACGTGTCAGGGTGGATGGGTGGATCTAAAGACACAAGACACTCTCCCAGGAGACCGCTGCTGTTGTCCTGTACGAAACCAGAAATCAAAGTTGATTTATTTGTCACGTTACAGCACTTCCAGAGTTATTTTAACCCAAACCGCGATCTTTTCCTAAAAAGCACAAAAAATATGTTGAAAGTCGTGCTGAGCGTCACAAAAATGATGTGAAATAATTCGTGTCTATGTAAACGAATCCAATAGATTCAACTTCGTGACTATTTCACGAACTGCTCTGAGACTGTGTTGAATATTCAGGTCCAGTATTTTGTCTCTTTGGTTTGAGGACTTGCTGTAGAACCAACAACATCATTAACTCTGATAACAGAGACCTTCATTAACCAGAGGCGCTGCAGCTCTACTTAGACTACATACTGTATCTTAACATTAATTAAATGTCATTATTCTGGTGTCAGTGACCTTTCATCAGCCTGGAGGAACCAGAGAGATGTTTCTTTTCCAGCTAAAGAAACTCCCTCCCTCCTGGTTGAGTTTTTTACAGTTTTTGCCCCAGCTGACACGTGTACTGACCGCCGGCGCTGCATCTGAACGTGTTGATGTTTATCATGATAATGGGACAGATTTCATTTCACTTTCATACGCGGCCCACAGCGCAGCAGCATATGTAAAACAACAGACGGAAATAGACGTGATTATTCTGGATTTTATGAGCGGACTGAAGACTGAAGAGCAGCGACGCAGAAGAAGACGGACAGAGGAGCACTGAGCTGGAAGACTCCTCTTCTCCTTCATCACCTTCTTAACTTTATCCCTTCCCTCCACCTCATTTGTCTTACTCATTTTATCCTCATCATCACTCCATCTCCTCTTCCTCCCTCTTTCCGCTCCTCCCTTTCTCCTCCTCACTTTGTGTTTTTAACCCTCTGAGACCCACAATCGACCCATTTTTGTCTTTTTTTATGGGGGAACAGGGGGTCTTTAGGGGGAGATAGCAGGTCAACAGTAGATGTCACATAGAAGTGGTGTACATCATCTGAATGCTGGGAACCTGAAGATTAATTTGAGATGCACTCCATTATGATGGAAGTATATGATGAATATCCCCATGCTCTATTATGTCTCATAAGTTGTTGCAGAAATTTTTGGGTTGATACCATTTGTTACACAGATTTTGTGCTAAATTTAACCATTTTTTATCACTGGAGAATTGATAAAAATGATCAATAATCCCTCCAGAATACCACATTAAGAGACCAAGACCTTGAGGATCACCATAGAAAAAGCCATGCTGTGATTTGGTATCAAAAACTTTTGACATTTGGAGATTTCTGCAAGAATTGCATTTTTCGGCGATTGGATGGCGAGCACTTGTGTTGTGTAAACTGCTCAGAAACCCCCTTATTGTCAATCTAGCTAGGAAAGCCATCCATCCTCTGAATGCTCTAGGTCTCTAGTTTGTGGCTGTAAAGTTTCATGAGGCTGTGATTATCCTAGAGGTCACCACAGGTCATTTGATACAATGAGGTCAAGTTTAAAAAAAAATGGTCTCACTACAGTGAAATGAAATATGCAGAAATATTCAAATACAACATTTTCGAATAGGTGAAAATAACACATTTGTACTGCATTCAAAAAACTGCATGTGATTATCATAAAGTGGGCATGTCTGTAAAGGGGAGACTCGTGGGTACCCATAGAACCCATTTTCATTCACATATCTTGAGGTCAGAGGTCAAGGGACCCCTTTGAAAATGGCCATGACAGTTTTTCCCGCCAAAATTTAGCCCAACTTTGGAGCGTTATTTAGCCTCCTTTCCCACAAACTAGTATGACGTGGCTGGTACCGATGGATTCATTAGGTTTTCTAGTTTCATATGATATATGTAACTTCATTCTAGCTCTAAAACTGAACCTCCTCTTCCTCCTCTCATTCTCTCTTCCTCCTGCTCTCAGTTTGTTGACAGACCTTCAGAGACGATATAAAAAGACAGATGCAGACGCTGTCGTGTTTTCACCTCCTCCTCCTCCATCTCCTCCTCCTCGGTCTCCTCCTCATCCCTCTCTCTTCTTCTTCTCTTGTCTCTGTGAAGTGAAGTTTTCTCTCTTGTTCGGGCTGTTGTCTCTCTTCGCCGCCGTGAAACAAAACAGGAGCCAAAACAACAGCGAGCGCTGAAGCACCTTCAAACCGAACAAATCCCTCCTCAGAACCAGACGACATGAAGAGAGACGTAAAGGAAGACGACTCGCAGATGTGTGTGTGTGTGTGTGTGTGTGTATTTTTGACTGGGCGAATGGGAGTTCCTGCTGTGTGGATGTTGCCGTGTGATCTTCTGAAAGTTTTGTTGTTTTATTTTGGAGGAGCCGCTTGCCTTCCTCTCTTCCTCGCTGTCACTCCTTCACTGTCGTCGTCGTCGTCGTCTCGTCGAGCGACGGCACGGCGGAGATGAAAGATGAGAAAACACGACAGATGTTTTACAGAAATGTCACCTCGTCCCCTTCGGCTGAGAGCGGCTCGGCTTTCATGCCGCAGTCTGAACAAGTGGAGCTAGCTTAGCTAACAAGCTGCGTTACTACAAAGCCGAGGCAGACAACAATAGCAGCCGGTCACAGCGCAAGCTAACGGAATGAAGCTGCAACTAAAGTACACAAAACAACAGCTGCTTCCAGACTTTGTAAAGCAGGGAATAAACACCTTGATGCACACAATATTGGCTCAGAAGTCCTCAAGTACTAGCGTTACATTAGCAGCAGTAACTGGATTTACTGGTTGATGTGGTTCTGGTCACTCAGTCGATAGATTTTCCTCAAGAACCACAACAGACTTTGTTCAACACTGTTTCTATCGGTTTGTTTTCAACTTTATTGTTGGTTTCACTTCGGTATAAAGTTGGTGTTTGTTTTGTTCTCTGGTGTTTTTAAGGGCCTTTCACACCTGCATCGTTTGGTCCAGACTTTCGGACTTTTCACTTTGATCCGAACCAAAATTAAAGTGGTTAACGACGACAGGAATTAGTTAACGACTACAGGACGTGGTCGACGACATCAGGACGTAGGTGACGACGACGGGACGTAGCTGACGAAGACAGGACGTAGGTGATGACGGCAGGACGTAGTTTACGACGACAAGTTGTAGTTGATGACGACAGGACGTAGGTAACAACGACAGGACGTAGGCAACAGCGACAGGACGTAGTTGACGACGACAATTCGTAGTGGACGACGACAGGACGTAGGCAACGACGACAGGACGTAGGCAACAGCGACAGGACGTAGTTGACGACGACAATTCGTAGTTGACGACGACAGGACGTAGGGAACGACGACAGGATGTAGTTATGTCATGTAGACTTCTTTAGTGTGCTCGCATCATTGCAATGTGAAACAAAAACTGGATCAAATATATATAGTATAACAAAAACCCAGAACTTCGGTTCAGACTTTTAGGTGTTAAAAGGCTCTAAGTTGCCAGACTGTTCACATAGTCGATATAAAGTGGATGTTTCGGTCTGTGTATAGAAGCAGGAGCTGTACTGTTGGTGGAAGAAAACACATTTTTGTTTCGACAGATAAAAGACTTTCATTTAAAACTAATGAATGAAATTCATCACCGTGAAAAACAATCAGCACCAGCAGACTTCCTGTTTTCCTTCTCTTATTTACTGGCTCTAATAAGCTCTTTGTTGCGGGTCACTGAACTTCCTCTCAGCTATTTAACTCTAATGTTTAATTTTGTTCTTTTAGGTCAAAGTACAACTCTAACCATGCTTATATAATGAAGTCACTATGGGCATATTTTACATCTTTCTCTGTTCTCCGTCCCCCAGGTGATGACTGGTACCTGTGCAGGTTGACTCTGAGCATGCCCAGCCAGGCCAACCTGCAGTGGACCATGTTTCCCTCGCCGTACCTGGGCGCCGTGGGTCCCGACGCCACGCCCGGCTCTGTCGTGTACCGACTGTCGGCACGGCAACGAGACGGGATGCTTGGACAACCCCAGTTCCTCCTACTGGATGGTGAGTAGACTATTTTATCTTTTATTTTCTACTCTCTCTCTCTCTTCTAATATGTGCATTAGATGTATAAATGTGTTACCTACCACAAACAAACCTCCTTGTTATTCCAGTCATATTTCCTAAAACCTGTTTGTTCCGTGCTCTTATCTCCTCCTGGATCTGTAATTAGGTCCGCTGCTGCTCCGCCAGGCACTCTGTGACAAACCTGTTTTGTTCAAAGGAGCGATTTATAAATAAAATTTGACTTGTTGAATTTCAATTACCGTCAAGTGTGAGAGGGAGAGAAAAACGCACATAAACGGCAAGGAGCAGCGCTGTTAATCGCTCCCTGGGGCAAAGAAAGCTCCCAGATTCGGGAATAATAGGAAAGTCTCTGGAGAGGCAGCGAGTGGGAGGGTGGGCGGATGGGCGCCGGTGGCTGTGGATTCTTTATTTTTTATATTATTCTAGAGGAGAGATATTTTGAGAGCTAATTTCCAATGCTTTCATATTAAGAGACTTCCCTTTGGCGTAATGTGACTACATGTGTACCAACGAATAATCCAATAATTTACATTAAAAATGGTTTTTAATATCATGCCAATATGGAAATATATTCACACAGTGTGTTTGAAGCCAATTAGTAGCATTAATGTGATTTTACTCACTTTGAGGATCTTAAATTTACTGCGGAGTGAAAGTGCTTCTTTTAAAAAGTTGTTAAAAATGATTCAAAATAGTTTAATACCTATACTGTTGTTCTCTATTATAGCCTTCTAATTTACACTAAAGAAAGAACTAAATTCTTTTTTAATTTGACAAAATTTTTAATGCAGATTAATGAAAAATGTGTTGCGTGTGTTCCGCGATAATGCAGATTTGTTAATTTCTTTAACGCCTTATCTCAACTTGTGATTTTTTGGTTGTAGCAGGCTCAGTTTTAAAGCTAGAAGAAGATACTGGTATCATATGAAACTAGAGAACCTAAAGAATCCATTGGTACCAACCATGTCATGCTAGCCTGTTGCGAAGGAGCTCCAAAGTTACTCTAAATTTTTTCGAGGAAAACTTCAAAAGTTCACTTGACAACTGAATGGAAACATGACTAATGTCCTCATTGTTTGAGTCCAGCTTGGGACTTTGGTTGCATGTTATTCGTTGAATCTCGTTCTTCTCATTTGCTGTCATCTCTCTTACGTCAACGCTCTAAAAAATGCATAAAATACCCCCCAAAATACTTCACATTACTACTACATTATCTGCCATAAAGTATGCAGTTTTTATCAAGGAAACTAAACATGATTTCAAGAAGGGTTAGTAGCATAAAGCAGCATATTTGTCCACTCCCATGTTGATAAGAGTATTAAATACTTGAAAAATCTCCCTTTAAGGTACATTTTGAACAGATAAAAAATTTGCCATTAATCACAGTTAACTATGGACAGTCTTAATACTGAAATCCAACATGCAGAAACAAACAGGAAGTCTTGGAGTGAGACTCAGATGAACTCGTGTCAGAAGAATCTCTCCCCAAATAGACGGAGCAGGAGGAGATGATTGACAGGTTGGATGCAGCTGCTGCTGGTTTAAAACCCCTCTGGTCAACAGCTGCTCTTCCTTTATTCCTCTTCTCCATCCTTCTCTCATCCATCCTTCCTTCTTTCCCTTACTCCGTCTTACTTCCTAAAAAACGAACCCACACTGAGCTCTGAGTCTTCTGAGAGTTAACCAGCTCACACACACTGAAATAAAAACACACACACATGTTGCTCCAGCTGGCAGAAGGCTCCTCAGCAGCTTCACCCTCAACACACAGAAATAAACACTAACTATCTATCTATCTATCTATCTATCTATCTATCTATCTATCTATCTATCTATCTATCTATCTATCTATCTATCTATATATCTGTCTATCTATCTATCTATCTATCTATCTATCTATCTATCTATCTATCTGTCTATCTATCTATCTATCTATCTATCTATCTATCTATCTGTCTATCTGTCTATCTATATATCTGTCTGTCTGTCTGTCTGTCTGTCTGTCTGTCTGTCTGTCTGTCTATCTATCTATCTGTCTGTCTGTCTGTCTGTCTGTCTGTCTGTCTGTCTGTCTGTCTGTCTATCTATCTATCTATCTGTCTGTCTGTCTGTCTGTCTGTCTGTCTGTCTATCTATCTATCATCCATCCATCCATTCAGCTCTCTATCTATCTAGCTATCTAGCTATATTTCTATCTATCTATCTATCTAGCTATATTTCTATCTAGATATAGCTATCTAGCTATCTACCTATTCCCTTTCTATCTATCTAGCTATCGTTCTATCTAGCTAGCTAGCTACCTATCTAGCTATATTTCTATGTATATCTAAACAATTAGATATAAATAAGTTAAAATGTCTGAACAAACTAGTAGTTCAGAGATTTTAAGTTATTGTTTTGAAAAAAAAATTCTCAGTCAAGAATTGAGCCAAAGAGTATTGAAAGTTTTATTGAGGGTTTCAGGGGCTACGACTTCATCTCTGTATGTCATTGTTGTGAGATAGAAGTGAGCAGATTATACGGAGGTGTGACAGTGATGCTGATATTTAAAACTCAAACATACGAGACATCATCAAACGTCTCCTGTCTCCTCTGACTCTCCGTCCGTCCAGGTGGGGAGGAGTGCTTCGAGGTGGGCCGTCGCTCTGGTGAGATCAGCACCACGGGACGACCTCTGACCCCCAGTAAGGAGTACCTGCTGCGGGTGCAGGCGATGGACGGGAGCGGTCGTAAAGGCCCGCCGGCTACAGTGGCCATCCTGGCTGGCTACCGGCCGCCGCAGTTCACCAACGCTACCTACAGCCTGAACGTACCGGAGAACGCGCCTGTCGGCCAACCGTGAGTCGAAATCAGCTCAGTCTATATTATCATGTTCATTATTGATGATGTTCAATGAAAAACCGGTCTCAAATCAACACTGTTAAAGATTATTATTATTATTATTAAAAAACTATTTCAAAATCGTAAAAATAAAATACATAGGTGAATCGTTTTTTTCCCACCCCTACTATATAGTATACAGAGTAGACCATAGTATATAGTGTTAGTAGTACTGAATTTTACAGACTATTAGTCATATTGTTTGTTTTCTGCATATTTCTTTTGTATATTTTGTGTAGAATTACTATAGATGACACCACCACTACTACTGGTAGTGTTATCTGTAGATTAATATCTACATGTAGTACTTGTAGTATTGTTATATATACTGTATGTGGTATTCTAAGTGTTTTTCTCTTCGTGTTTATGAACACAAGTGTCTGTTTGTGTTTTTGTCCTCCTCCATATTTACAGAAACATCATTTACATGCCACTGCCTCAGATACTGAGAGTGCGTGCGTGCGTGTGTGTGTGTGTGTGTGTGTGTGTGTGTGTGTGTGCGTCCTTAGCTTTGCATGTCACGTGATGCATGAAAAGATGAGCCCTGTAGAGCGAGACAAAAGAAGAAGGAGGAGGAGGAGGAGGTGGACGAAGGGTGAGGAGAGAGGGACTGAAGGAAGGGAGGAGGAGGAGGAGAAGAGGAAGAGGAGGATGGAGGGAGGGAGGGAGGGAAGGAGGGAAGAGATGAGGAGAAGACCGGGGGTGGGGGGGATGAAGAGGACCCAGATGTATGAGTGTGGCCTGAGGCTGAGAATTTGAAAGTGTGGCAAATTCAAATATTTATTAAAAGCGAGGTCTGGATAAACATGAAGGGGAGTGTGTGTGTGTGTGTGTGCATGTGTGTGTGTGTGTGCGTGTGCGTGTGCGTGTGTGTGTGTGTCCCTCAGGGCTGCTGGCGCAAAGCACATTGTATTAATATCCAAGTATCCATGCCACCCGGTGAGCAGAGAGTGTGGGTGTCTATGTGTGCACTTCTGTATGTGTGTCTCTGCCTCCATCATGTCCCCTTTTATGTGTGTTTATGTCCTCATGTGTGTGTGTGTGTGTGTGTGTGTGTGTGTGTTTGTGTGTATGTGTGTGTGTGGGTGTGTGTGTGTTAGTGTAATTGATTAACCAGGTTGTGTGAGTGCACAATAATCCATGAAGGCTGCAGACTGGTGGAGCTCCACCAGCACGTCACAGCTCTTCTTCACTTTATACAGTCGGTCTGAAAACAGGAATGTGGAGCAGCCTTCTGCTGACATGTGATCAGATCATCGTGGGTCTTCCTCAGTCTGTCTTATTGTCCGTCCTCGTCCTCTCGTCATCTTCAAAGTCCACATTTAGCTAAAACTGATCCCAATGACCTGAAGCCCCATTTTCGAGGAGGTTTTGCAACTGACTTGTGTGTTTGAACTTGGGAGGTCTCAGTAGGGCTGTCCCCGACCAAAGAAATTCTTAGGGGGCTTTCACATCAGGGACCCGGGTTCGCGTCAGGTGTGAAAGCCAACTGTACCGAAACACGGAAGTGGACTGCTAGTTAACACGAGTAACATTAGCAGTCAGCGAGTAGTTTTGAAAGAGTAGGCTTTTTTTCAACGCCGCCGGCCTCCTCCGATCATCTGTATATGCTCGCAGCATGCGCCCATCTCATCCTCTGAACTATACGGCCATAACTGATAAAGCAGGAAGGCAGACGAGAGGTTCCTTAGAATATAGACAATAGTAGGCGATGTTGAGCTGATTTCAACGTAAACAAATACACGTGGATGATGCCGCAAGTTGTTCTTTTTTAACCTGAAAACTGCAGTATAATTATTCTTTGATGTTGCTGCTGTCCCTCTAACTGCTGTCTGTCTCTCTCTGTCCATGCAGAGTCTCGGTGGTTCAGGCCGTCTCCTTCCAGAAGAAGAGTCTGTCCTACATGCTACTGCTGAATCCTGGGAACCTGTTCAGCATCAACCAGGCGAGCGGAGCGCTCAGCCTCACCAGGACCGTGGACTACGAGAGCGGACACAACCTCCACACCCTGCAGGTCCGCGCCTCCGAACCCGACACCGGCCTCAGCGGCGTGGCAGAGGTACGCTCAACACATGCTCACTTATATACTCTCCCCCTGATAAACACAATAAATCCACATTAACCGCCGTAAGACTCATCACACTGGCATTCGAAGAAGACGTTGACCCACTGGACCGTTGCACAAGCCGCTCTCATTAATTTAAAATGAGAGAAAGTGCCGCCGCTGAATCAGACGCTGTGATGCAACTGTTTCATTTCACTGTTTATTCTGCTTGTGTGTTCATTATGCATGCGTGAAAACTAAACATACAGCGCTGTTTGCCTCATTTCAGCCGGCGTCCTGTGAAGCGCTCATGATGAAAACTCAGCAGATCAAAGCTGCGTTCAAACCCTCGATGATCAGATGTGATCAGTTTGTGATCAGCAGTTTCAGCTCGTTTGAGTTTGTTACAGAGTTGTGGGTTCAGCACACACACACTAAGTAGGGCTCCAGACTAACTTTTCACATTGGTTGCACTGGTGCTCCTAACTTTTTAATTTAGGTGCACCAGCACATAAATAGGGATGTCACCTTATCAGAAATTTAGTAGTCGATGCCAACACCAGAGGAATTCCATGATTCTCGATGCCAATTCGATACCACGGTAAAAAACTAAAGTAAATCAATAAATCATGTACTTCCACATCCACTCCTTTATTACTGTTTCGGTATTGGTTTTTGTTAGGAAGTTAAACAGCTCATAATTCCCTCTCTATTATCTATTTTATATTTGATGTGAAAACATCTCCTTCAAACAACTGGATTTATTCAAGTTTCTCACCAGAAACTACATTTTACAAGATTACATTTGAACACATCATGATAACGTTAGAATTTACCTTCGCCCAATAATCATTTTTACTGAGTAGAGCCTGAACGCAACATAATGTAAATGAATGTTATCTCCCGTTAAGTTCTCGTCCTGCTGATTACAACACAGATTTGTTGTTCACAATGTAGAATTATCAGGGAGACAATAGGGTGGGTCTCCTTGACGCGTCGATAATGAGTTTAACAGTCTACCTACGGCTTACGTATGCGACTTGCGTAGTAATTTTACGCCAAACCACGATCTTTTTCCTCAACCTAACCACCTAGTTTTGTTGCCTAAAACTAAACCATGTCTACTATATGTCATTTACGTACGCGACTTACGTACACGGCTTACGTACGCAGTTTACGTACGCAGCTTACGTACGCAGCTTACGTAGTAATTTTACACCCAACCACAATCTTTTCCTTATCCTAACCACCTAGTTTTGTTGCCTAAACATAAACCACGTCTATTATACATCACTACATCACTTACATACGCGGCTTACGTACGCGGCTTACGTACGCGGCTTACGTACGCGGCTTACGTACGTGTCTCGTGTTATTAAATGGACAGTAGTGTCTCACACACACAGTCCAACATGGTGGCACTCTGGAGCCCTGTTAAACATAGTGCTATAAGTGCAGAAACCTGGCTGCTAAGTCCTGACTCCTACTCTCACAGTAAGCTCCAAAGACTTCATACAGCAGATAGCTACATCTGTTCACATTAACACTCACACACACATGCTCACACGTGCACACACACCTACACACCCACATTATTACCTGCTCTCAGCGTCCAGATGGTTGGAACAGACAGAGAATAGCTGCTAAACTACCAGCGTCCCCCAAAGGCCTCTGCTGCTCTTTAAGCTCGGCTGGCTGATTCACTCTAAAGGCCTCGTGTGCACGTGTGCACGTGTGCACGTGTGCACGTGTGCATGTGTGTTTGTGTGTGTTAGCCAGGTGTGTAGAAAGCATCCTCCTCAGCAGCGCTAACGTTACATCCCACTGTAGGATCTGCAGTTTCCGTTGCCTTCAGCTTTTACAGACATTTTAAAACATGAGCTCATCGTCACAGCTTCCTACTCTTTCTCTAACAGTCGTCTTCTGACAGTCACTGAGCTGCAAATTAGTCACTTCACGGCCCAGACGAAGCGTAAAGATTTAAAAATAAAATGTTCCAGTCACAACCAGGAGTTGCACCGACAATTTTGTCGTTGGCCAACTTTAAAATCACTTGCAGATCATTACACGGCCGTCATTCTGACAGACAACACAGTAATTGCTCACAGTGCAGCACAATTATAAAATTAGACAGACAGTTAAAAACAGCCAGCGAGCCGAGCAGACGGCTCAGGGTTAGTGAAAGCAGCAGCAGCGACAGTCCCATATCACACATAAAAGCACGAAACGATTTAAAAGCAGTTTGATGGATTGATTTGTCACATCTACTATTTCCAACATCAAGAATGAACTTTAGATGCTTTAACCCTCTGAGACCCACAATAGACTCGTTTTTGTCTTTTTAGGGGGGTACAGGGGGTCTTTAGGGGGAGATAGCAGGTCAACAGTAGATGTCACATAGAAGTGGTATAATAAATAATCATGAATTAATTAATTAAAATAAATTGTAAAAGTGTATAAGAGCTTAGAACATTATGATAGAAGTATATGATGGTCATCCCCATGCTCTATCATGTCTCAAGTTGTTGCAGCATTTTTTGGGTTGATACCATTTGTATCAGAGATTTGGTGCTAAATATAACCATCGATAATTAACAAAAATGATCAATAATCCCTCCAAAATACCACATTAAGACACCAAGACCTTGAGGAACACCATAGAAAAAGCCATGCTTTGAAAAACAAAAACTTTTGACATTTTGAGATTTCTGCAAGAATTGCATTTTTCGGCGATGGATGGCGAGCACTTCTGTTGTGTAAACTGCTCAGAAACCCCCTTATTGTCAATCTAGCTAGAAAAGCCATCCATCCTCTGAATGCTCTAGGTCTCTAGTTTGTGGCTGTAAAGTTTCATGAGGCTGTGATTATCCTAGAGGTCACCACAGGTCATTTTATACAGTGAGGGACCCCAGTATGCAGAAATATTCAGCATTTTAGAATAGGAGAAAATAACACATTTAAACTGCATTCAAATAACTGCATGTGATTTTCATAAAGTGGGCATGTCTG